>PVJC01040554.1:0-15748 GCA_004026665.1 Murina feae
GCTTTCTGGAACCTGCTCCCTGCCTGTATTGCCAGCCTCAATTCTCCCATATTTATTTTATTTTGGATTATTTCTTGAAACTGATGGTGTCCTGAGCTGTGCAGTGGCCCCCACCTTTCTCTCTTTATCTTCTTGGAGACATCAGAACTCAATAGGAGAGGAGCCTTTGTATTAGTCCATGTGTCCTGCAAGCACAGATTAGTCACTGATAGGCATTATTTTACTAAATAGTGTCATTAGAAGAAGAAATTGTTTGAACAGTGGTGTTAAATATGTGGACAAGCAAATGGTTGATTGAGTTGTGTATTTTAAGATCTTACAGTAATATGTGCTCACTGGGCAACTGTTTGTCAAGCTTTTTACAGTAATTTATTCAATCCAACATCATACCATTTTCAGAAGCTGGAAATCCATCTCTGCTTAGCAAGCTGTCTTATCTTTGGGGGATAATTTTATAAAATCCTAGGGGCATTTTCTCTCCTCTCAACTGTTAGTCAGAATATGAAAGTCACAGGAACCTGCTCCTCCCAAACTTCCCTTACACAGGCTCCCAGAAGCAGAGTCCATAATAGGGTTTAAAATGTTCTCCTAACCCCTAATTTCCAATACAAGTGCTCCTCCCAAAACAATGGCACTGAGAGTGTTGACCCTGAGAATGCATTCTTTGACTTCTCATCTTCTCGTGTTTTCATTTGGAGCAGGGGGAGGGGCTTAAACAACAGACATTTATTTTTCATAGTTCTGAAGCTGTAAGTCTAAGATCAAAATGTCAGCAG
Organism: Murina feae; assembly: GCA_004026665.1. NCBI lineage: Eukaryota > Metazoa > Chordata > Mammalia > Chiroptera > Vespertilionidae > Murina > Murina feae. The sequence continues at coordinate 777 of PVJC01040554.1, forward strand.
GGCTGTTTTCTTCTGGTGCCTCTCTTGTTTTGCAGGTAGCCATCTTCTCCCTGTGTCCTCCTTGGTCCTTTCCTCTATACATCTCTCATGTCGCTCTCTTTTTGGGGTTTTGAAGACAGAATGCTTTTGCTGAGATAGTTGCTGCTTTGCAGAGTCCTGTGGATTTGCAGCTACTGAGCCTGCATCCACATGCAAAAGTTTCTCCATTTGGGACCACCTCATGCTTTCTCTTCCTCTTTTACTGTCCTGGTCCACCACCAGCATTTCGTTCAGTTCCTGCGTAGTAAGAACAGAAACAAGGACTTCTAATAAAAGAAAAATCATGTAAGTTGGGCCACAAACAAGTTAGAAAATTTAAAATGTGCATGAATTTTTTTTGGGCTGCTTCCTGATGTCCAGGGACTCTTTCTTTTCTTTTCCGTGTGGGGCAGCTTTGGTAGGAAATCTAGGCTTATGTTTCCTTGTGCCAGGATGATAGATGGTGTTAAATGCCCAGAAGGCTTGGGTACAAACTCCCAGAGTCTGAAGTGAAGGGAGCTGGGAGGGAACCCCTGGGTCATCTGGTGGAAAGGCCTCATTGACAGATGGGGAGACAGAGGCTCAGAAAGTTAAAGATTCATCCAGGTGAAAAAACAATCCAGACAGAAAATCCCAGCCTTCTGACTCAGGCCTGAGATCACTCTTCCTGGGATGACCACAGGAATCCCTGGTCCTGGGACATTTTCTGATCCTGCGTGTGGCTCAGCCTCTGTTGAGGGGAGGCAGCAAGGTCTGGACATTCTCACTCCTTGGTGGCCTCCGGGAATCCCTGGAGATGGACAGCACTTCTGCTCTGGCTTCCGGGAAGGGAAGATAGAGGTCAGACATGAAATCCTGGCCTCTGGCAAGGCCGCCTTGAGGCGATGGAATAGGAAAGACATTAGATGAGAAGCCAAACACATGTTTTATCTTCCAAAGCTTTGGGACAATCCCCAGATTCCCCCACACCTTCGCTGCACTCTGGTGTTCCATCTGCACAACCAAAGTAGAGTTGTTCTTTCCAAGTGTTTCTAGGAAGCCCTCAGCGTTTCTCGAAACCTCAAGCAGATGGATAAGTCATGTGATCTTCATTCCCACCCTCTGGGGAGCCTGTGGCTAATCCACAATGGCCCTGGAATCTGGGGTGGCTTCTAAGCGACCTGGCTCCAGGGCTTCTTTGGGCGAGATCAAAGACTTCTTAAAACAGCCCAAGAGCCCAAGCGCGGGAAGCGATTGGTAACTGTGCTCCGTTCTTCCACAGCTATTTGCTTTTGCAGTCCCAGCTTTTACATCTTTTTCCAAAAATGGTCCATGGCAGTCATTCTCCAGAGCGGTTGAAGAGCTAATAGACATTCTCATTTTGTTCCACCCGTGACTTCAGGCGACTCTGTTGCTAGATGAGTTTATCTGAATTCCATTTGCTTAGACCTTATAAAGTGAATACATTTGAATTCATGTGTAGTTGTCTGAGGAGAGGGAAGTTATACTTTGAGGGGTTAATCGATGTTTGTGTTCATTTATAGAAGTGGGTCTTTAGGGGTGTAAACATACTCAGCACCATGATACCATATCAGCTCTATTAGTTTATACAACATTTTCATTAAGAGACTCTAAAATAAACACATGGGGATTTCTAAAATGAGTTTTTCCTTTTGAACAGCCAGCTATTTATGTTTCTTTGGGTTGTGTTGGCAGATAAATATGTTTTCCCTTTTAAAGGTAACATTTGGGAGAAATATGCATCAATAAGTATGTAGGTTATAATTAGAGTTCTCCTCAAATTGCGTTTGCTGTATTGGATAACTCTCTAATAGTGTTCCTTCCCATAATAATTAGAGCAGAATTGAGATGTCCAGAAAGAAACTGATACTCCTGACTTAGCTGTCATTTCAGGGGAGTAGGGAGGGGAAGTGGGAAGCCTTTGGCTTCTTTGTAAGCGGAAATTTTATTACCGTATTTGTATTTCTAAGTGACTGTGAATGGAACTGTGGTGGGTAAACTCATGAATGTTAATATGGCTATAGCTTCTGCTTACATAACACTTTGGTGTTCTGTCCTTTATTACACTCCTATAGACGTTGATGGTTCAACAATTGGAGCTTTTAAACTAATGGAAGGCTTTCAACCAAATAGAATGCCTTCATTACTCCCAAGCAGGGAGATCTGAATGTGAATTGAGGTGGTTTCAACTAATCTGAGAAAACATTTTTATAAAAAGACTAATACCCATAATTTATATGTTTATTTTCAGTTTCCTTGACTTGAATAAATTAGGGCAGGGATTTATATCATTTTTCTTCTTTTCAGTTCCCAGCTGCATTAGTTAGTATAACAACCTGAAACCTCAGGGGATTAACACATGGAAATTTATTTATTGCTTTTGAAAAAGCCCCTATGAGTCCAAGAGCTTTCCTGAGATCTTCTCTTCCAGTGGGTGACTCAGGGACCCAGGCACCCTCCATTGTGTCATCTGGAATATGTGGCTTCTGGAATTTCTCCAAGGGTGGGGGCTACACATCACCCTTCCCAGACAGTGTAGGTAGAAAGTGACACACAGCACATCTGCTCACTGCCCATTGGCCAAACTAGCCATGCCCCACACCAACCACAGGAGCAACTAGGGAATATCCAGATGACATGAGGCCCTCCTGTTTTCCTCTCCAGGGATTCCCAACACATCACAGGCACCTAGCAAACGTTAACTGAGAGAACAAGCGAATGAATAATGAATCCTAGCAACAACTTGGCAGTCATTTTAAGTTGCCGTTCTAACTTGATAGAGGAGGGACTAAAAATGGCTGGAGGAATATTAACTTTAAAGGGTGTTCTGTGTACATTTCCATCATTGACAGCTACGGGAGTTCTTTGCTGGCTTAAGTCTCGATATCTTTGCTATGGCACAATGATTTTTTTTTTGAGGTACTGACACATGGGGTCTGAAAATGTGATTTTCGTATCCTAAAGGCCTCTAAAGCAAACAGCACCTTGTAGTCAATTAGGTGGAGGTGTATCAGAACCCTCACGGTGTATATGTTGGGGACAGAGCATGTTAAGGTTACAGAGAAGGTTAACCTCCATTGACAAGACAAAATTGAAGCCATTTTCTCTCTCTGCAGAGCAGTCCCCAATCTGTATTGTCAGCACAGAGGAGCTTATCCGTTTTCTCCAGCGTATTATCTCAAACGAGGTGTCAGGGCACTAAATGGATTTACCGTCTTGTATTATTTTTTATTTTGATGTTTAATTTTTTTTATCCCACTTGTTTATTGTCATGTGAGCTTAAAACAATATCAGAAATAAACAGGGAAGATTGAATGAGAAACAGATGACAGCCTCACAATTTTTTATTTTATTCCTGAGTAGTTATTGCAGGATCCTTAAGGAATGCCATTGTATTAATTTCTAGTTTTTGCTTTCTTGACTCCTTACAACTCATTTCCACAACTTATTTTAATTCAGATAACAGGTCAATTCACTGAAACATATTCAGAACATTCACTACATACAGTCCAACGTCTGACATAGATACGTTGTAATAGATGACTACTTTTCCTTGATATCTTGGTACGTTACAATTTTGGAAAGCAACTCCAGGTCATCAAAAATGGTGTAGATGTTGGAGTTGGTCACACGAGGTTTCCAGTGTAATTTTGCCGCCTCCTAACTGTGGGACCTTCAGACAATTGCTCAGTCATGCTGAGCTTCAGTTTCCTCAGAGGGGACGATGGGTAGGAGAGTTTGAGGAAGACCTTAAGAGGTACTAAGCAAGGAAACACTATTGTACTTGGACACATCACCCTCAATATCCAGATAGCCCTGGGTGGACTGAAAATGAAATAACATTTCTTATACATTTTGAAATATTCTAGATATGTCTAGGAAAGCTTATATTTTCTGTTTCATTCTCCACCCTGACCCCTCCCCACCCCTAGAATAGAGCTAGTCAGCTTTGGAAAATCCAGCACTGCAGGTTGAACACACATACCTTAGGCACACTGGTGGTACCTACACTTGTGGAGTTATCACTTTTTTTTTTTCTTTATCAGAGAAGCAGTTGTGTTTAAGATGCTAGGAGTCATGGAAAAGACAGTATAATGTGTTACCTTGGAAACCAGAGAGGGATGCCACCTCTGTTTGAGGTGTGTATGCTGTGGCCTTGGATATCTCTTACCCTAATTAACTTTCTGTGAGAAATGCAGAAGTAAATCACCAGAGCAACCGGACCACTGTGATATTAAATACTAGAACATTCTAAATTGTGGTAATAATCATGATAATGAGGCCACATATTCTATGTCTGTCTTTTAATTGCTTCTCAACTCTTCTAATGGGAATGGCAGAGTTATTATGATGTGGAAATGAGGGGAGATCATTTATTTCTTACTTCAGCTGGGCTTTGTGAAGAAACTTTCTAGTCTAATGAGAATTGTGAAAGTTTCTTTGAAGAACAACTTAGGTAGGTAATTTTAAATATAGTTTAATTTGACTTGGGTTGCTAGAGTCCTGCTTGAGTTTCAGAAACACTACCATCAGCATAAAAACATGGATTTACCTTAGAGTCATGCGTTAAAGCATTACACTCTAAAGCCCAAGTACACTAATTGAGTCTTGTTCTTTCACATTTTGCTACTCAGATTCAAATTCATAGGCGATATTTTTTCCCTGAACCAAGGAAGTCCAGTTATCAGACAGTACAGGAGCTCATTATTGAATACTCAGTCTTGTAAACTGGTGTTCCGTTTTGGACCTAAAGGCCATATGTTCACATTCCATTTACAGTTCATGAGTGTCTTCCATGTAACAATTGACGTAATCTTACTGATAACTTCATATAGTGTAAGTTTTTATGAAAACCCTTGATAGTATAGTATAGACATCGTTTGAAGTCTCTGCCAGGCTAACAAGGACTCCCCCCGCCCCAAATCCTTTATTCATGATGATAGGCCCCAGTTTATACCATGTTTATACAACCATGTTTATACAACTTGACTCCCTCGCCATCCCACCTTTCATGTCCCAGTTGAGTGGACCATGGGTAGTCTTTTGACATATAGTGGACCAATTAGATTTCCCCTCCTGGGATCTGGAAATTAGATCGCAGTTTCGTTTATCCTGGGCTAACCTCTGAATAGAAAGGTGTAAACAGGGAGAAGCTTTAGGTATTTCTCTTTGTTCTGTGAATCAATGGGGAGAAGTAGAAAGGAGAAGTGAGAGAACTTGACCCAGGGCCCTGATGGCTTTCTTGATTGTAGTTCCAGGTCTGTCCTCAGACCTGAATGTATTCAGTTCTTTGAATTCCATCAAGCACTTTCATATCTTAGGACACCTTTTGTCACTTCCAAAATAATTAACATCAGTAGTTGTTTTTGTCCCTGTTTTGCTTCTGAAGGAAACTGAGGTTCAGGGAAGCCATTCTTATTGCAAGTGCTGATGGTAGTGTTTCTGAACTCAAGCAGGACTCCAGCAACCCGAGTCAAAACAACAACAACAAAACAGCGCATTTTTTTTGACTTACTTACTTGGCATTCCAAAGTCTTTAACTGTGATTGCAGTCAAGGATTGTACCAGAATGATTTTATCAAGCCTCACTCTTTTCTGTCAACTCTTGGCTCTGTTGGTTTATGTGGATTTGTTCTCAGAAGAGTGATCTCAGGATGTGGGTGGAGCAAGTAGCCACTGGCAGCCCAAAGCAGCAACAGTGTAACTTGTGACTATTGATAAAGGGCTGGGGGACCTCAGTCTCCCAGCATTCATAGCATTGCCTGAAAAAGAAGGACTCTGATTGGCCAGACTGGGTCACATGCTGGAGAGTGACTGACAGGGCCCCTTGACTGGCATCTCCCCCTATATCAGAAATTTGGGGTTCCCTTACTAAAACAAGGGAGAAGAGATGCTGAGCAGAGCCAAGTAAAGCAACCTTATTTATCACATTTACTTTTATTCCTCTACTTGAGTAGAAGTAACACATGATACTCATTATGTGTGACACACTCCATATGCAACTTTTATCCTCCAGCTAGTAACTCCCTCCCACTCACGAAAATCATTCTGGATATAGATGATTGAGTGTGAGCTTATTATTGAGACAACTTTAAATCTACTCTAACTATTTAGAAAAGTCAGTCCTTTGCAAATGTGAGTACTCTACTCTCATTGTTAGTGAGAACAAGTATGACATATTTCACAATTGTTGAGGCATAAATACTGGGGTGGAGACCCCTGCTCTTGGATGGCTGTTATGAGGATAATTGTACCAACACCTTTTTTGACACATGCCTGCCTATGTAAAGCACATCCGAGTGCCTCCCAAGAGCCAGGCAAAGTTGTAGGCACTGGGTTTCCAGCTATGAGAAAAACAGAGAAAGTCTCAGTCTTCGTATGGATCTCAGATTTCTAATGGGGGAGATGGGCATAAACTTATGAAAAAATTAAAAAGAACTTCAGATATTGAGTGCAATCAAGAACATAAAACAGAGGAGTGGGCTTGCTGTTGTCTAATTTGGGAGCCGCTAGCTGTGTGTGGGGCTATTTAAAGTTAAGTTAAAATATATGTAAATGAAATCAGATTAAAAAGTCAGCTCCTCAGTCACACCAGCGACACTTCATGTGCGCAGTCACTAGTAGGGGCTGTTAGCGACTGCATCAGTGCATATATAGAACATGTCCAACACTGCACAGAGTTCTGTCACATTGGAAAGAAGCGGTTAGGATTATTCAGGGAAGGCCTTGCTGTGAAGCTGACATTTATACTAAGGCCTAAAGCCAGCCATGCAAAGGTCTTAAGGAATAGTATTCCAAGAAGAGCAAACAGTAGATGCACAGACCTGAGATGGGAATGGGTTTGGCCTATTTGAAGATCCAAAGATGGCCAGTGTCTCTGATTGATTTGGAGAGGCAGGAAAGAGCTAGATCAGTATGACCTTTGGTTGTATTTTACACAGTGGGAAACGATTGCTTGATCGAGATAGTGACAGTTTTACTTAATTTTTAAAGAATCATTCTGGCTGCTGGGGAAAAAGGGTGTCAGTGGTAGAAGGAGGACATAGAAGACCTTCAAAATCATTGGGACTAAAGTAAAAACTGATGGAAGGCCCAGCCAGGCCAAGGTGTCCTTTAGCCTGATGTTATTTTTCTAGGGTTCAGGGCCCTGACAGAGCCCAAAGAGGGGTTCCCAGCTGCCTCAAGAAGTTCCCAGTCACAGTGTTAGACTGAGCAGTTAACCAGACAAACCCCAGAGGAGCCTGAGCCCTCAGACCCTATGTCCTCCCCGCACTGTCCCCCGTCTCTCTGGGGCAGAGCCTGGGTCACTGCTGGCTGTCCTCAGCTACTCTGAGCTCCTGCTGTGTCTTGAGGACCACTGCAGGGCTCTGCTTCAGTACTTTATCAACTCCCTACATCTTCCTTGAACAATCCCAATGAGTACCTGTTATGTGCCAAGTATCGTATTAGATGCTGGGGTTACAGTGGCACAGGAAACAGCCGCAGTGGTCCCTGCAAACATGTATCTCACAATGGAGAGTGGAGGCTGTTTAAACAAAATAATCGCTCAGATAAGTGTGCTGTGACCTCTGGGACAAGTGCTATGCAGAGAGGCCCATGAGACTTCAAGGGCACTCAATAGGAAAGTCCCCAATCAGGGAAGTCAAAGGTGGCTGCCCAAAGGATGTGATAACTGAACTGGATCTAAGGGGGGACGGGGGTTATGAAAATGTCAACTGGAGAAAATCTCTGGACAGGAGGGAACAGTATGGCCAGTGGCCACGTGGACCTAGCGTCATGGAGCAATGGAGTCACTAACGGGGACCAATGAGGTGAGCAGTTCAGTGAGGTGGCGGTTCTAGGTGTGGGTAGGAGCCAGAGCTAGGAGTCCTTGGCTGCCATGGTAAGGAACTTGTCCTTTGTCTTAAGACTTTTGGGAAATCCCTGGAGGATTTCTTGTAGGTCAATGGCCAGCCAGGAAGCTCACACTGCCCTAAGGAGATAGAGTGGGGGATGGGCAAAGAAGGTGTTACGGGACCTCCTGGGAAACCCATCCCCAGTGAGTAGGAGATAATGGTGTTCCTGCCTTGTCTTCCCATACTTTTCCCTCTGCCTTCTGTCTGCCAGTAAGCTCCACCACAATAGTGACTGCTATGACTTGTCGAAACCCCATTAGGCGAAAACGTATGAAATAACCAATATATAACCATTATTATACAGGTCAACCTAATACTGTGACTAAGGCAGTGAACTGAGTGCTTTTTATCCTTTATGTGTTTCTTACTTAAAACGATTCCCCTGTAATGTAGGTGGTTGTAATCCCATCATGTTGACAAGGTAACTGGGAGATTGTGGCTAAGCAGCAGAGTTGGGATTTGAACCCAGCATGCTTGAGTTATATACTCCATTCCAAGGCTCTTAAAGTTAAATGCCTAGTGGCCAGCTAGATCTGCAGACCGGTGTGGTCCAGGACTGCATAAGTACCTTGTTAAGTAGGCCATTAAGACTCATATCTGAGCAGTCTCAGAGGCCAGAGATTCCAGATGGCTGGGAGAAGGATATTCATTATCTGCTTTTTAAAGGAACGGTGGTGCTTGGGGAATTATAAATGAGTTAATGTAACATTAATACCTAGAAATATTCTGGAACAGGTCATTAAAAAGTCAATTCTCACATATGAGGAGAAAATGGGATTATTGCGTAGTAACAGATAGCACCGGAGAGAGTCACAGAGGAGCAGGGCATATGTCACTTCCCCATAGGATGCTTGTGCACTGAGAACTTGGTATTTGCTGGGCTCATTTGGAGCTAAAATTCTTACTAATTTTTATTTTTTAATCTAAGTTGTAAAAAGTTGGCCACCATCCCAGAGCATGGAAGGGGGAAATAATAAGGAAAAGAGAAGAGAACCAAAACATATTAAGAGCCTGCTCTGGGCACTCTGCCCATTGCTTTTGTACATTTTATCCCACTCAATCCTCAGAAAGATCTGAAGAGGAAGTGTCGCCATTCCCTCTGCACAGAGAGAGAAACCAAGCCGTAGAAAGTTAGAGTGCCTTTGGAAGCAAGTGTGCTTTCAACCCTGGGCATCAGGCTTCAAAGCCCTGATTTCCTCTCCTTGCAATCCCTGGCCGGTTTGTTGCTGCATGAGTGGAACATGATAAAATCCAGGCAGGGGGAGGGATGGGAATCAGGAGGCCCATGCAGGTTTCTGCCCCCACTTGGCACTAACTTCTGGGCTGGGAGAGGGAAGGCTCCTCCCAGCTGATGGTGGAACATGAAGATGTTGCCCTGAGTGGTGCAGACCTGGTTATTATATATGTTTATTCTTCCTACCACCTGACTGAGGATCCAGGCACTGTGCTTGGTGCCAGGGATGTGGAGGTGAGAAAGGTGTGGTGTCTCTGGGATGGGAAGATACTCTTGAAATCCAGGGTTGCATGGTGCCTTCCTGCCCTTCGGTGACTCACCACCCAAAGCGAACCCTCTAAGGGTTTCCAGGGAAGCACATCCCATGAAGAAAGGCCCAAGGACCCACTGATTTCCTGAGTCAGGAGAGGCGATCAGAGCAGGTAGAATAACTGGGAAGGAGAAGGCTTTGGGGGAGTGGGAGAGAGAGCCCTGGGCCTGCAGATGGGATTGAGCCCTTAACCATGGTGCCTTTTACTGAGTTCTTCCCTGCACTGGATGCTTGAAGTTCAAAGTTGCTTTGTTTTATAGGTGAGGAAATAGAGGTACATAAAGATCAGGTAGAGAAAGATAGGTGATGTTTGGACCAACAGGACTGGGTAGGTAGAGGCTGAAGCCAGTATCAGGGCTGGGTGAGGAATGCCACAGGACAAGAACCCAAGGCCGGAGGGACACTTCCACATGAGGCCTGGCAATGCTGAGAGCAATCTTCCCGATGGGGTCCTAGAGGGCCTTCAGCATCAGGGTGTGATGCCTGTGCTAGTTAGAACTCCGCTTGCAAGTAACAAAAGCCCACTCAGCTTAGCCAACAGCAAATCCCATGAAGGAAAAGGCCCCAGGACCGCAGAGCTTAATATAAAGGCTGTAGGGAGTTGTTGCCTCAGGCAACCCCAGGGCGCTGGCTCAGCCTGCCTGTAATGCCCTAAGTGGAGACAAACTTGTTTGAACCCTAGCAAGAGAACAGGGAGGCTGGAGTGGGATGAGAGGCTGGTCACTGGAAAAGACCCACTGCACAAGGTGGGGAGCAGCTGGACCACAGGGCCTTTTAGAGCTTGGGGAAGGGTTTATTCTGAGGGTGGCAGGGAACCCCTGGAGAGTGACACAGCCCAATTCACTTGTCCAAGCAGTCACTGTGGTTGCTGCCTTGACTGGTGGTGGGGGACGAGGAGACAAAGGAGAGTCCAGCTGACAAATTGCTGCCACAGTCCATTGAGAAGGACAGTTGTGACGGTTCATTTCATGTGTCAACTTGGTGAGGCTGTGGTACCCAGTTTGTTTGGCCAAGCACCAGTTTTGATGTTGCTGTGAAGACATTTTTAGGTGTGACTAACATTTATAATCAGTAGACTCCGAGGGAAGCAGGTCTCCTCATCTGTAACAAGGGGGTGCCTCCTCCGGGCAGCTGAAGGCCTTAAAACAAAGACAGGTTCACTGAGGAAGAAGCAATTCTGCCTGGTGAGGGCGAGGGCAATAGGAAGACCCTGCCTGTCCCAGCTGCCCTGTCTGCCCTGTGGAATCTGGATTCAAGGCTGCAACACCAACTCTTACCGAAATACCCAGCCTGCCAGCTTGCCTTATAGAATCTGCCAGTGCCAACAATCAAATGAGCCAACTCAATAAAGCTCAACCTCTCCCTCTCTCTCCCTCTCCCCCGCCCCCATTGGTCTATTTCTCCAGAACATTTTGACCAATCTGGGCGTTTATTGAGTGGGTGCTGGCTTTGCTAATGACCTGTGTTCTGGGTTCCACCCTCAGGCTGAATTTTATGACTTGGAGTGACTCTGGGGTTCAGTGGCCAGTAGGTGAGCAGAGAAGCAGAGGCCCACCTGCTGCGGAGTTTACAGCTGGGTGGCTCCACCGCACACACACAGAGGAAACAATTAGAGAGCTTTCCAGGCGGGATTTAATTAAATGTGTGGAGCAGTACCTCCCGCCCCCCAGGCAAGCCTGCTGCAGTAGGCCCTGTAGTTCTGTTATGCAACTCACCTCGGAAGGGAAATGGAACTCACCCTGGAAACTCTGCCTCTCCACCTGGGCTGCACCCTAGAATCACCTGGCTGAGGCTGGAGAAACGGAGAAACATCCCCTTGATATTTAAATAGAATTGTTCTGAGATGTGGCCCCATGATGTTGAAAGCTCCCAGGCTGGGGTTGAGACGCTTTGCCCTAGGGCATCTGGGTTTTTGAGGTCAGCTGCCTCTCACCTGAGAGTGAAGAGGGAACAGGGGAGAGGTCAGGTGCCTGTTTTTTGTCGATAAAGTTTTATTAGGACTCAGCCACATCCACTTGTTTATGTATTACATTTGGCTACTCTTGCTAAAACAACAGATTGAAATGTGACAGAGACTTTGGCTTGCAAAACAAAATAATTACTATCTGGCTCTTTCTAGAAACAGTGTGCCAACCTCGCTCTAATCTAAGGCTGAGGAGTGCTCAGGGCTGTGGGGGTTGGAGAGGCTCCACCACCATTGGAGGCGAGCTTAGGCTTCTAGGGCTGAAATATTGCCTCAGAAGCCTTCGCAACACACTCAGGCATTCATCACCAGCTAGTGAGTGAGGCCATACACGCTGTGCTATCTAGTGATTGTTCCTGATGAATCCGAGGTTTGGCTCTGGATGGCAACAGGTGTGCAGCTGGGCCAATGAGATGGCCGTACCTATTGGATTTTAGTTGGTAGAGAGGTGAAGCAATGAATTGCTTTCACTGGTGCACCCCTATCAGAGCTGAAAACTGCCATATTCTGTGACAATGGCATTGCAGGAGAGGGCCTCTGCCCACAGCGGGGATGCCCAGCCAGCCCTTGGAGAAGCTGCAGTTCCTGGAGGTCAGCAATTAGGGTCACTTCTGGAGTCACATTCACCCACTAATCTGTACACTCTTCTTCCTGAATGTGACCTGCGGTGCAGCAGTATGACCTTGGCCTTCTCCAGCTTCCCTTTTCCAGGGCCATGGGAGATGCTGTCTACTGCATGATCTTCCCTCCCTCCTGAGAATGCTCCTGGGTACCACGTGGCCTGGAGAACTGACTGTGAAGACAGGTCTGCGGGAGAGACCTGGCAGCCCAGTGGATCCTGACATTGGTCCTTTGGTTGTTTAGTCAACCAACAAGGGCCTGGTGATTCAGCAGGGCCTAACATGGACATGATTCCTGAGTTGCTGAACTAGTCTTGGGGGAGCCACCATTGGTAACCAATCACACAGGTACTTGTACAGTGACCCCTTGGCAAGGGCCGAGGAGGACACCAGCATGATCAGCTATGTCTGTGCAATGCTGCATTCAGCATCTCTGCCCCCAAACCTTCAAGCTTAACAGTTAGTCTCACAGAGTTCAAGGCCCTGAGAAGTCCTGAAATGGAGAGACAGACCTCTTTGCTTTTCCTTAAACTCCAGCTTTCCATGCATTTCCCAACCTTTCTTCACCATGACATGCATTCTAAAAATCACTCCTTGCAAGTGTTCTGTGGCCTGGCTCTCTGTTGCACACACAGATCATGTTTTGGAAATGCTGCTTTGGGAAGTGCTGCACCTAGGGGTGTACAGAACCAGCCCGGGGATGCCCCAAAGAGAACGTGTCACTGCTGCCTTTTATTTTTACTGTATATTTTGTAGTTTGTTTTAGAATGTTCATCTATCTATATAATAGAGGAATATGCAAATTAGCCAGGACATTGTAAAGTCACCACCGAACAGCAGGGACCTGACGCTACATGGTGCCTGGCCAGGGCGAGGGACCTCAGACTGTGCCTCTTGCCTGGTGCCTGCCCCAGCTCTGGGTTGGGAGACCTCAGGCCATGCCCCTTGCCCGGCGGGGCTTGAAGGGGACCTGAGACTGTGTCCCCCACCCAGAGCCAGGCTGGAGGACCTGAAGCTGTGCTCCCCACCCAGAGGGGCTTGATGGGATTGGGTCTGGTCAGATCTGGGTCTTACCAATGGGGTGGGGCCAGCTGGGTCTGGGTCTCCTGCATTTGTGAAGCACATCTGGGGTGGGCAAGGACTTGACTCTAGGTCCTGAGGTGCGACCCAGACTCTGACAGGAAGGAGATTTTCATATACATTTTACTAATTTTCTTTCATCTCTGACAATTCTGTTATAGAGAAAGGGCAAATAGCAATATTAAAATATTTCCTCTAATTAATTCCCTTTTGATGTGCAGAATTTTGTGCATTGGGCCACTATTGTTAGTATAGTGGTCGGTAAGCAGTACATATATTTTAAATAAATATGTATCTAGGAGATGCTGCTCAAAAACATTTTTTTAAAGATTGTTTATTTAGCACAGGTTTAGGCTCACAGCACAATTGAGAGGCCTGTACAGAGAGATCTGCCCTGTACTCTCACACACCACTCACCAAGGGTGAACCCACATTGAGACATAGCCACTCAAGTCCGTCGTTTACTTTAGGATGTACCCTTGATATTTTATGTTCTCTGGGTTTGGAAAAGTGTATAATGACACGTATTTATCATTATGTCATACATACTATTTTCACTGCCCTGAAAATCCTGTGTTCTGCCTGTTCGTTCCTCTCACCCACCACACCCCTGAAAACCACTGATCTTGTATTGTCTCTACAGTTTTGCCTTTTCCAGAATGTCACAGGGTTGGGATCATACAGTATGTAGCCTTCTTATATTGGTTTCTTTCAGTTAGTAATATGTATTTAGATTCCTCAGGTCTTCTCATGGCTTGGTAACACATTTCTTTTTTTTTAAATGTATTTTTATTTATTTCAGAGAAGAAGGGAGAGGGAGAGAGAGATAAAAACATCAACGATGAGAGAGAAAATCATTGATTGGACGCCTCCTGCAAACCCTGTACTGGGGATTGAGCCCGCAACCCAGGCATGTGCTCCAACCGGGAGTCAAACCGTGTCCTTCTGTTTCATAGGTTGACACTCAACCACCAAGCCATGCCAGCTGGACTAATAGCTCATTTCCTATTAGTTCTAAGTAATATTCCATTGTCTGGAGGTACATAATTTATTTGGCCGTTCACCCTCTGAAGGGCATCTTGGTTTGTTCCAAGTTTAAATAAAGCATCTATAGACATCTATGTGCAGGTTTATGTGAGGACATAGGTTTTTAGCTCTTTTGGGTAAATGTCCAACAGCATGGTCACTTGTTAAAAGTATGTGTAATTCTGTAAGAAACAACCACACGGTCTTTGAAAGTGGCCGTATCATTTTTGATTCCCACCAGCAGTATAAGAGTTTTTGTTGCTTCACATTCTCACCGGCATTTGGTGTTTTCAGTGTTTGGGATTTTGGCCATTTGAATAGGCATGTAATGATATCTCTTTGTTGTTTTAATTCACATTTCCCTGATGACATATGATGTGGAACATCTTTCATATGCCATCTGTATATCTTATTTGGTGAAGCATCTTTTAAAGTGTTTGGCCCATTTTTTAATTGAGTTTGTTTTCTTATTGTTGAGTTTAAATGTTCTTCATATATTTTAGATAGCAGTTCTTTATCATATGTGTCTTTTCCAGTCTGTGCCTTGTCTTCTAATTCTCTTGTCACTATCTTTCATAAGGCAGAAGTTTTTCATTCCAATGAAGTATCGTTTGTAATTTTTTCATGGATTTTGTCTTTGGTGTTGTACCTATAAAACATCACCACACCCAAGGTCATCTAGGCTTCTCTGTTATTGTCTAGGAAATTTATAGTTTTCATTTTATATTTAGGTCTATAATTCATTTTGAGTGTGTGTGATTTTTTTTTGGTGTATGTGAAATGTTTGAGCTCCATGTTTAGAGTCCTCCTCCTCCTCCTCCTCCTC
>PVJC01040555.1:0-15744 GCA_004026665.1 Murina feae
TGGTTTTGAACTCTATATCCTGTCATTTTCTTTCCTCCATTTCTGTCATTTGTGACCTGTTTCTTTGTCTCCGCATTTTGGCTGCTTCCCTTTCTGAGTTAGGTGATCACTGAGAGGAATTAACCTCTAAGCCACTTGGTTATGAGAGTCAGCTGTGTCTACAGTGGGAGAACTTCTGTGCTGGAGACACCCTTACGGGGCAAGGGTTGTTTCAGTGGGGCTTTTGTGCTCACTGCATCTGCCCGGAGCGTGTTCCTTGTGGATCTGAGTTCTATTTAGGATGGTTCCACTCTGGCCACTGGGTGAGGCTGGCTCTTGTGTCTTTAAGGCGGTGTTGATTTAGCCTTTGCCTTAGGCTACTCAGCCTTTTATATGCAAAAGCCTCTGACGCAGCTTGGGAGGGGTGGGGCCTCGGGGGGTTTGCAGGGCAGGGCGGAGCAAATAGCTATGGCCACTTCTCAGCCCTGCGCTAAGAGATACTGGGTCTCTGTGTCCCACGGTAATTGCTGGAAGCAACACTAAGAGAAACCCGCTTTGGATTTCCTCCCGGTGCCGGTCAGTCCCCCTTCTCTGGGTGTGCATCTGGGTCCTCAGAAACTCGCCTGGAACTGGAGTTCCAAGCCGCCCGGAGCTTGTGGCTCTCTCCAATTTGAAAAAGAACTGAGTCCTCCGGCGCCAGCCCTCTCCCCGAGACCCGTGCACGCACCTCTGTACCTCTGTACTTTGCTTCTGCCACTCCTCTGAGTCTGAGTTTCTTTCTAGTTGTAGAATTTTCACTGAGCCAGCCTTCCTGTGGGTGTGAGTGGTGTCCGTGTTTTCTTTTCGGTTATTCTGAAATAGCTGTGCACGGCTGCATTTATGGTATTTACCTTATGCCGCCATCTTGCTGTCTCCTCCTCTCTAACACTTTGAATCTCTTTAAACTCTCCCTCTGCCAGAGCTTTCTGACTGCAGCCATAGAAAGTTCTCGGCTTATAAGGGCTGGTGTGATGAGATTGTGCCACTTAACTCAGGACAATCTCCCCATTTTATTGTCTGAAACCTTAATTACATCTATAAAGTACTTTTTGCCATGTAACATGCTTATCACTTACTTCTGTCTTCTCATCCACCCAACAAGTATCTCAGACCTTGCTTCATCTTCCAGCCAACTTGGTTTTGCTCAAGCAAAACCAAGCCTCTCCAGGAATTAGGATACCAAAATTTGTGCAGGCACATTCTGCCTACCACACTTACTGCTGAGTTGTTAAGAGTTTTTAATATATTCCAAATTCAAACCCCTTATCATATATGTGTTTTGCAAATATTTTTCCTAGTCTGTGGTTTATCTTGTTTTTTTACATATATATGTACATTTTTATTTATTTCAGAGAAGAAGGGAGTGGAACAGAAGGAAACATCAATGATGAAAGAGAATCATTGATTGGTTGCCTCCTGCATGTCCTCTACTGGGGATTGAGCTCACAACTCAGACATGTACCCTGACCAGGAATCAAAGTGTGACCTCTGGTTCATAGGTTGATGCTCAACCACTGAGTCACACTGGCCAGGCTTCTCTTATTTCCTTAACAGACACTGTCAAGAGAAGCTTTTAATATTGATGAAGTTCACTTTATCAATATTTTCTCCTATAGTGTGTATTTTCTGTGTTCTATCAAAACATTTCTGTCCTGGCTGGTGTGGCTCAGTAGCTGAGTGTTGACCTATGCACCAAGAGGTTGCTGGTTCTATTCCTAGTTGGGGCACATGCTCAGATTGCAGGCTTGATCCCCAGTAGGTGGCATGCAGTAGGCAGCTGATCAATGTTTCAATCTCTCTTTCCCTTCTCCCTCTCCCTTCCTCTTTCTAAAAATCAATAAAAACATATTTTTTTAAAAGCATTTCTGCTTAATCTTGGATCACAAGGGTTTTCTCCTACTTTTAAAATTTACATTTAAGCCTATGCTTTAATTTGGGTTAATTTTTGTGTATGGTGTGACATATGATATGAAAGGTTTGGTTTGTTTGTTTGTACATAGATGCTCAATTATTTCTACTTCTTTTGTTTTCCATTGAATTACCTTGACACCTTTTGCTAAAATCAATTGGCCATATATGAGTGAATCTGTTTCTGGACTCTAGTCTATTCCATTGATCCATATGTTTATCTTTGACCAATACTACATCATTGTCTTGATATCTTTAGCTTTATCATAAACCTAGAAATCAGATGGTGTAGATCTTCTAATTTTTTCTTTTTCAAAATTATTTTCTTTGTTTTCCATATAAGTTTATGTATTTGTCAGTTTCTTCTATTTAAAGAGCATCCTATGCTTTTGATTGGGATTTTATAGAATCTATAGATCAATTTAGTAGGAATTGATATCATAACAATTTTGAGTTTCCCAATCTATAAACATATATAATTGTTTTTAGATTTTTTTATTTCTCTTATTAATATTTCTTAGGTTTTAGCATATACATTTTGCACACATTTTGTTAGATTTATTTCCAAGTATTTCATATTTCTGATGGTATTGTAAGTAGGAATTGTATATTTTCAATGTTTAATTGGTAGCATATAGAAATATAATTAATTTTTTAATAATGAGCTTGTTTCCTGTGACATTCTTAAACTTATTAAATATAATAGCTTTTCTTGATTCTTCAAGATTTTCCATATAGACATCATGCTGTCTGTGGATAAAACAATTTTTATTTTTTCCTTTCCAATATGTGTGCCTCTCTTTCTCTTTCTTGCCTTACTGCACTGACTATACTTTTCACTGCAGGGCTGAGTAGGACTGGTGAAAATGGACATCTTTCTTTTGTCCCCAATCTTATGGGAAAATATTCAGTCTTTCACTATTAAGTACGGTACTGACTGATCCATATCCTTTTTCCCTTCCTTGAATGTGGAAATGATGCCTGGAGTTATGACAGCCATTTTGTCACTAATAAGAGAAAATTTGTTTTGACATTTATTCACTAACCTAAAGCAGCAGCCATCTCCTCCAGATTTGCTGTTATGTGAGGGCGGAAATCCCAATTTTAGGATATTCTATTTTTTGCAGCCAAAAGTATTTCTTTTTCCGTTTTGTTTTGTTTTGTTTATCTTCACCTGATGATATTTTTTCCATTGATTTTTAGAGGAGAGAAGAGAGAAAGAGAGAAACATTGATGGGTTGCCTCCCACATGCACCCCAACCCACCCCAACTGGATCCAGAGAGCTAACCTGCAACCTAGGTACATGCCTCTTGACCAGGAATCAAACCCAAGACCCTTCAGTGGGTGGGACAATTCTCTGACCACTGAGCACACGAGCCAATGCGCAAAGATATTTCTAAGTGATATAGTCAGTTGATTGCCTAGGATAGTTAAAGACCATTAACTCAGTCAGATAATTTGGGATTGATCACATGTCCAGCATCAAATTATTACTTAAAATTTTCAGTGCTTCTGACACCATTAGGCTGTTAATATGATGTGGGGGGGGGGATCAAAATTTTAAACAATATATTCTAGCTACATGTGTATTATTTTCTCTAAGGAAACTCCAGGGTTAACTGAGCCCCCTGCCCACTATCCATTCCATAAGGGCAATCATAAATATAATATATAGGTAGACATAAAGATGATGGATAGATAGACAGATAGATTTAAAATGTTAAGGCATTGTCTCACCTGATGATTATGAAAGCTTACAAATCCAAAATCTTCAGGATGGACAGGTAAGTTGGATACACTGGTAAGAGGCAAAGTTGCAGTTCAAGTCCACAGACTTCTGGAAAAATTTCCTGTTGGCCCTGGCTGGGTGGCTCAGTTGGTTGGGGTATCACTCCAAAGGGCTATCAATTTGATTCTGGTCAGAGCACATACCTAAATTGCATGTTTGATCCCCTGTCAGGAAAAGCAATTGAGGTTTCTCTCTCTCACACACATTAATGTTTCTCTCTCTCTCTCTTGCTCTTTCTCTAAAATCAATAAACATACCTTTGAGTGAGGATTTTAAAAAATGTCCTTTTATTCAAGGGAGGTCAGTCTTTTGTTCTATTCAGGGCCTTCAACTGATTGGATGGGCCACCCACATTATGAAGGGCAATCTGCTTTATTCAAAGTCCAATTTAAATGTTAATGTCATTCAAAATACCCTCACTGAAACGTGCAGAAGAATGTTTAATCAGGTGAGAACCAAGATGGTGGCATGAAGTATATACCTAAATGCGCAGCCTCCACAACTACATTATAAAAAATACAACTATACAGATAAATGACCACCCTCCAGAACCAAGGGAGGGGAAGCTTTACAACTAGAAGGCAAGAAAAGGAGTGCTTTGAGACTGAGTTGAAGCTCCCGGCGCCAAAACTGAGAGGTACAAACTCGCGGAACAGAGGCAGCGGCACGGGTGAAAGGGAGCGGCGGCTGCGCTCGGGTCCACGTCTTGGAAGGAGATTATAAACTCCAGGGTCACACTGAATTTGATGCAGGCTGTAGGGCAATGAGGCAGAAGACCAGTGGCATTCTAGCAGTGCTGTTTGCAGCTATCACTGACACAGAGATTCGGGGACTGAGAGGCACGCGCAGACCCCAGGGCTTGGAGACGCCAAACCCGGAGAAACTGCGGCATCAGTGGAGGGGCAGCCATTGTGGGTTGCTCCGCCCCGGTGACTCTGAGACCCCGCCCCACCCCACCTACAACCCCACCCAAGCTGTGTGCCTGCTTGCTTTCAGCATAACCTAAGGGTCTGCAGCTGGGACAGAACTCCAAAAGATCTAAACCCCAAACAATGAAGAGAAAAGCCTACAGGTCATTTCCTCCCAGTTATACCTCCCAGTGATAACTACAACAAGACTGTGCACCCAGCCTTCAAAGGCGTACAACAAGAGTGTCCACCCCAGGTGATTGGGGAGGCTGAATCACTGGGCCCTATAGAACACCCAACACAGAAAGCCAAAATGCAGAGACTAAGAAACAGGTCACAAAAGACAGAAATGGAGGAATGCAAATGACTGGATATAGAGTTCAAAACCACAGTTATTAGGTTTGTCAAGAATTTTCTAGAAACCACTGATAAATTTGAAAAGGACCAGCTAGAAATTAAGCATACACTGACTGAAATAAAGAATATTATACAGACATCCAACAGCAGACGAGAGGATCGCAAGAAGCAAGTCAAAGATATGAAATATGAAGAAGCAAAACCCACCCAGCCGGAAAAGCCAAAAGAAAAAAGAAAAGAAAAGAATCAAAAAGTATAAAGATAGTGTAAGGAGTCTCTGGGACAACTTCAAGTGTACCAACATCAGAATTATAGGGGTGCCAGAAGAAGAGAAAGAGCAAGATATTGAAAACCTATTTGAAGAAATAATGACAGAAAACTTCCCTCACCTGATGAAAGAAATAGACTTCCAAGTCCAGGAAGTGCAGAGAACCCCAAACAAAAAGAATCCAAGGAGGACCACACCAAGACACATCATAATCAAAATGCCAAGAGCAAAAGACAAGGAGAGAATCTTAAAAGCTGCAAGAGAAAAGCAGTTAGTTACCTACAAGGGGAAACCCATACGACTATCAGCTGATTTCTCAACAGAAACTTTGCAGGCCATAAGGGAGTGGCAAGAAATATTCAAAGTGATGAACAGCAAGAACCTACAGCCAAAATTACTTTACCAAGCAAAGCTATCATTCAGAAATGAAGGTCAGATAAAGAGCTTCACAGACAAAAAAAAGCTAAAGGATTTCATCACCACCCAACTAATATTATATGAAATACTGAAAGGTATCCTTTGAGAAGAAGATGAAGAAAAAGTAAAGATAAAAATTATGAACAACAAATACATATCTATCAACAAGTGAATCTAAAAATTAAGTGAATAAAAAATCCGATGAACAGAATAAACTGGTGAATAGAATAGAATCAGAGGCATAGAAAGGGAGTGGACTGACAATTTTGGGGGGTTAAGGGTGTTGGGGGTGCGTGAAAAGAATGGACAATAATCGTACACCTATGGATGAGGACAGCGGGGGGCGGGGGTGGGGACAGAGGGTGGGGTGGGAACTAAGAGGAGGGGAGCTATGGGGGAAAAAAGAGGAACGACTGTAATAATCTGAACAATAAAGATAAATTTTTAAAAAAAGAATGTTTAATCAAATACTGGGGACCATGACAACCAAGTTAACAAAATTAACCACCACAGTACTGCCTAATTCTTACTATAAAATCATATATATATATATATATTTGATTTTTTACAGAGAGGAAGGGAGAGGGATAGAGAGTTAGAAACATCGATCAGCTGCCTCCTGCACACCCCCCACTGGGGATGTGCCCACAACCGAGGTACGTGCCCTTGACTGGAATTGAACCTGGGACCCACAGGCTGACGCTCTATCCACTGAGCCAAACCAGTTAGGGTTATAAAATCCTTTTTTGTTGAAAATAACTAGAGTGGTTTATTTCTCTTACAAATGAACATGGATATATATATATATGTATATTAGGGGCCCAGTGCACAAAAATTTGTGCACTCAGGGGGGGGGGGGTCAACCTGGCCTATGCCTTCTCGCAGTCTTGGACCCCTTGGGGGATGTTCACCTGCTGGTGTACCTGACCAGCCTGGGTGAGGGGCTGATGACTGTTTGCAGGATGGCCAAGCCCCCCCAGAGGGAACCTTCACCCCATGGGGCTGTGGCCAGCCTGGGTAAGGGGCTGAGGGCCATTTTCAGGCTGCCCACAGCTCCCATTGGCTCAACATCCCAGTGAGGCTGGCTGGAATCAGGTTTCTGGGGTTTATTTCTCTTCTATAATTGAAATTTTGTTGCCTTGAGTGGAGGCCTAGTCAGGCAGTGAAGTCTCCTATTTGCTTCACCTCCATGGCTTCTATAATTGAAACAATGTTGCCTTGAGCAGAGGCCCAGTCGGCCTAGGCAGGCACTTGCAACGGAAGCCTCCTGTTTGCTCTAGCTCCGTGGCTGCCGGCTTCCATCGTGGCTGGGTTAATTTGCATACAGCTGCTCTGATTGGCTGGTGGGTGTGGCTTAGGTGTCTCCGGGGTTAATTTGCATATCACTCTTTTATTAGACTACTAGGGGCCTGGTGCACAAAAATCTGTGCACTCGGCAGGGGTGGGGGTGTCCCTCATCCCAGCCTGTGCTCTCTCACAGTTTGGGACCCCTCGAGGGATGTCCCTCCACCCCCGAGGCTGTCCAGCCACCTGGAATCCATTGGGGCACACAGCACAGTGCTGTGTGCCCCGATTGCACCTATTTCCAGCCCTCAGCCTCAGGGGCAGAGCTGACTCGGTTCCTCCACCCCCGAGGCTGCCCTGCCACCTGTAATCCGCAACCGGATCTATTTCAGGCCTCCATCGCTGACGCCCTGCTCCTCCCCTGGCAGTTGCGGCCTATGCCTTGCGCAGCTTCTCCCAGGCTGTGGCCTCCGCCATCTTGGCTGGGCTAATTTGCATACAGCCACTCTGATTGGCTGGTAGGCGTGGCTTACCCATCCTGAAGAGATGGTTAATTTTAGTATTACGCTTTTATTAGTATATATATATATGTAATTTCACAAGATATCTGATTCTTTCTCTTTGCAAGGAAGTCAGATAGATAACCTGGGGTGAGATCATTGGGTTCAGGTCCCAGATCTACCAATTACTAGATATGTGACTGATCAGCTCCCTTTCCTTGGAAATAAGGATAAAAATAGCACATGCCACCCAGCCGGTATGTCTCAGTGGTTGACAACCAGGAGTTTGCAGTTTGATTCCCAATCAGGGCACATGCCTGGGTTGTGGGCTCAATCCCCAGTGGGGGATGTGCAGAAGGCAGCCGATCAATGATTCTCTCTTGTCATTTATGTTTCTGTCTCTCCTCTCTTTTCCTCTTTGAAATCAATAAAAATATATTTTAAAAATTGCATATTCTTCACAAGGTTATTAAAATATGCAGTTATTTAACATAGAGATTACTTAGAATAATTGGCGCATCATCAGGGTTCAATGTTAATTCCCATCATTAGCATCACTTATCTGTGTCCTGGAGCTTCATCCCCCCCACTTGATCTTAATGATTTCTCCAAACACTAGAATATAAGGGCTGTTGGCCAGTCTTTTCATGTAATTCTGAACCAGGAGAGATAAAAGACAATAGGAATAAGGAAGGGAACAGAGAAAAAATCTAGCTACAAAAAGATTTCAAGAAAAAGAGCAGAGAAACTTATTTTTACATTGTTATAAAAGAACACCAGAGTACTGAAAATTTGTCTATCTTGATGGGAAATCTGAGCTGTTAATACTAGGCCCATAATTGATATTTCTAATCTTCTAGACCCTAGCTGGTTTGGCTCAGTGGATAGAGCATCGGCCTTGGGACTAAAGGATCCTGGGTTCTATTCCAGTTGAGGGCATGTACCTCTGTTGCAGTCTCCTCCCCGGCCTGGGCCTTAGTCAGGACTCATTCAGGAGGCAACCAATTGATGTGTTTCGCTCACATCAATATTTCTCTCTGTCTTTCCCTCTCTCTTCCACTCTCTCTAAAATAATCACTGGGAAAATATCCTGGGGTGAGGATTTAAAAATATATATTACAGGTATTTTGTAACCACCAATGATGTCATTGATTCCGATAAGGATCATCACTAGATGCTGAAACTTTTAGCTGAAAATTTGATGAGAAACAGGATAGTCACATAGTCTCCAGTATCGTCCCACAGGTGACTCAGAGGGAATGAATGAAACCTTTACCATGAAGAAATCTGGCAGACTCCACCTTAACCCAGTCCAAAAAGAAACAAATCACATCATGTTCTCATGAACATGGTGCACTGAGGACACAATATCATCTAAATATTCTTGTAAAAAATGTTTAAACTGAATTTAAATCATGAAAAAATAATCAGATTAATCCAAGCATATTCTACAAAATATATTCTACAGAACAACTAGCTTGGACTCTTTCTAAATGTCAATGTCATAAAAGAATAAAGCAAAACAGAAACTGTGGAACTGTTCCAGATCAAAGGACAGAAGAGGATATGACATTGACATCTACACAGTCCTTGATTGCATTGGATCCTGGATTGGAAAAAATATCTATTTTTAAAGAACAAAGCTACCTATAATAATAAAAGCATAATATGCTAATTAGACTAGACAACCTTTCCCAGGAAGCCTGGGCTGCGAGGACTGAGATGGCCTCAGGGGTGGGTGGGGGCCGAGGCAGAGGCAGCCACCATGGCAGCAGTGGGGCCGAGCCCCTTGCATGAATTTTATGCATCAGATATTGACATAATTAGAAAAATTTGAATGTGGAGTACATGTTAGGTAATATAATGTTGATAATGTTACTATAATGTTAAAATTTTGGAGTATTGTGATTCTCTCTAGGAGATTCATAGGAATTATTTAGGTCTGAGGTAGTGTGATGCCTGCAACTTACTTTCAAGTGGGAGAGAGAGATAAAGGGAGGCAAAATGTTAACACTGGTGAATCTAGGTGAAGGGGATATGAGTGCTCATATTAGCTTTTCTGTAAGAGTGAAAAATTTTGAAATAAAAATTTGAGAGTAAATCAATAAGTATTTCTTTTCAAACCTTCTATCATGTTCCAAAAGTTACATTTTTTTCTGTTCCGTGGAGTATTAGCCAGGAGTATATTCAATAACTCATTCAACACTTGTTGAGTGTCTATTGTGTGTTAGGCACTGGATAAGTAAACAGTGGTGAACAAAACACAAAAAACCTTTGTTCTCAAAGGTTCTAGTCAAGATGGTGGCATAGGTAAATGAGGGATATGCCGCCTCCTACAACCACACCAAAATTATAACTAAAATACAGAACAACCATCATTCAGAACCATCTGAAATCTAGCTGAATAGAAATCCTACAAGTAGGGAATTAAAGAAGAAGGACATCGAGACTGTGGGGCAGAGACACAGGGCAGAATTGAGGAACTAAGTGGCCCATACCCAAATGTGGCAGTTTAAAATAGGGAGGAATATCAGGGCTATGGAGGTTCTCTAAGGAGGGAAGGGTCCCAACCCCATATTAGGATTCCAGTACTGAAAAGAGAAATCCCTGCAACTTCTGGCTATAAAAATCACCGAGGATTGTGGCTGAGAGACACAGAGGCTGCTGGAGTCCCAGGCAGTTCCTCTTAAAGGGCCAGGGGTACACAGACTGATTCAGACTCACTCCCTCTGAGCTCCAGCACTGGGACAGCAGCTTTAAAGGAACCTGGGACATTCATGGAGGGACTAACTTTCTGGAATCAGAGCAAGAGCTGGAGGGGTAGCTTTCTCCCAGGCAGAAGTGCTGTCAGAGGCCAGTGTTTCTTTACTGAGGCCTCCCCATCACAGAGCCAGCAGGTGGGAACAATATCTGAATATCCATTAACTTGGCTCACAGTTTTCATTCCACTCTGCTGATTCCCTGAGACCCCACCCCTCCCTATTTTCAGACTCATCCAAGTCATTCCCAGTGGTTTTTCCATACAACTGGCCTCTCTTGCCTCATGCTTTAAATTTTCCTAAAATATCTCAAATAAGCATCATTGGCATCAGCATGCCCCATACCTCTCAATAAGTGGCCCCAGACCCAGCACTAGCCACAGCCCACCTTGGTTGGTAGCTTGGTGTCTCCTGGGCACCTCCAAGCCCAACACAAGTAGTGGTTATGTGCAGATTGCTTTGTAGCTAATGCTGGGTGGCCCTGAGAAACATATAGGCAGTGGCTGACTGCACCTCCCAGGAGGCTCCAGAGGCAGTGTTCTTGGTGGTCAATTTCAACCACACCAGATTACAATCCTACCACCTCCACAATTGACACGTTCAAGGGGCAGACTTAGTGAACACCAAAGCCTCACTGAAGCAAGTCTTGCTCCATAGAGTCAGCTCCTGCACAGCATCTCTCACTGTAGTCATAGCTGGTCCTCACAGAAAATTGGCCTGGGGTGGGGGGCGGGGGTCAATCCCTTCCAGTGATGCCAACAACAATGTAGTCTCAACTACAATAAGACAGTACACACAGCTCACACAGGGGCTCACCCGTAGCACCCAGCTCAGGTGACTGGAGAGACTGAGCCACTGGGCCTATAGTATACCTACTACACAAGGCCACTCTATTAAGTTTGGGATACATAGCAGATCTACCTAATACATAGAAACAAGCACAGAGAAACAGCCAAAATGCAGAGACAAAGAAGCATGTCACAGTTCAGCCAGCATGGCTCAGTGGTTGAGCATCGACCTGTGAGCCAGAGGTTGTGGTCAAAACCAGGATGAGACTCTGTCCCCAGTGTGGGACATGCAGGAGACAGCCAAACAATGATTCTCTCTCATCATTGATGTTCTTCTCTCTCTCTCTCTCTCCCTCTCCATTCCTCTCTGAAATCAATTAAAATATTTTTTTAAAAGAAACATCTCTCAAATGAAAAAAAAACAGGAGGAATCTCCAGAAACTGAACTAAATGAAATGGAAGCAAGCAAATTACCAGATACAGAATTCAAAACACTGGTTATAAGGATGCTCAAGAAACTTAGAGAATTTCAAGGAATATAGTAAGAACATCAACAACATGAAAAAGGACCAGTCAGAAACAAAGGATAGACTAACTGAAATAAAAAATAATTTACAGAGAATAAACAATACCCCAATCAGAAGAGCAAAAGGAAAAAAGAATCCAAAATTATGGAGATAATGTAAGGAGCCTCTGGGACAACTTCAAGCATACCAACATTTGCATCATGGGGATTCCAAAAAGAGAAGAGAGGGAGCAAGAAATTAAAAACCTATTTGAAGAAATAATGACAGAAAACTTCCTCTACCTGGTGAGAGAAATAGAATTACAAGTCCAGGAAGCACAAAGAGTCCCAAAGAAGATGAAGCTAAAGAAGTCTACACTGCCCTAACCAATTTAGCTCAGTGGATAGAGCGTCGGTCTGCAGACTAAAGGGTCCCAGGTTCGATTTGGTCAAAGGCATGTAACTTGGTTGAGGACATATTCCCAGTAGGGGTGTGCAGGAGGCAGCTGATCGATGTTTCTAACTCTATTTCCCTCTCCCTTCCTCTCTGTAAAAAATCAATAAAATATATTTTTAAAAAATAAAAATAAAGAGGTCTACACCAAGACACATCATAATTAAAATGCCAAAGGTTAAAGACAAAGAAAGAATCTTAAAAGCAGCAAGAGAAAAACAGTTAGCTACCTACAAGGGAGCACCCATAGGACTGTCAGCTCATTTCTCAACAGAAACTTTGCAGACCAGAAGGGAGTTGCAAGAAATATTCAAAGTGATGAAAAGCAAGGACCTATAACCAAGATTACTCTACCCAGAAAAACTCTCATTTAGAATTAAAAATCAGATGAAGAGCTTCCCAGTTAAGAAAAAGCTAAAGGAGTTCATCACCACAAACCAGAATTACATGAAATGTTGAAGGGTCTTCTTCAAGAAGAAGAAAAAGGGGAAAAAAAGATCAAGAACAGAAATAATAAAATGGCAATAAATACATATCTATCAATAATTGAGTCTAAAAATCAAAATAAGCAAACAAGCAGAACAGAAACAGACTCATATACAGAAAACATTTTAGCAATTGCTAGATGAGAGAGGGTTTGGGGGATGAGTGAAAAAAGTGAAGGGATTTAGAAGTATTAATTAGTCACAACCCATAGACATCAACAATAGACAGGTGAAGGCCTGGGATGGGGTGGGAGATGCGTGGAAGGAAGTTATGGAGTGGGGTGAGGGGGAATAGAAGACATTTGTAATACTCTTCTGGGAAGGAAATAAGCCTGTTTTTAATAGTTGGTCTCTGTTCTAACAGTTAACTATCATTCACAACTGATAGGAGAGCAGTCAAGAACACCAACAAATTAGCCAGAGGTCCTGGGGGAAAGTGATAATGATGGCCATTGTTTATCTAGTATAATCTACAAGCCTAGCATTAATTTAATTATTTTTGCATGCACTAACTCATTTGATCCTCATAACAACACTATGAACTAGATTAATATGATCTCATTTTATTTTTTAAACATATTTTTATTGATTTTTTTAGTGAGAGGAAGGGAAAAGGGGAGAGAGATAGAAACATCAATGAGAAAGAACACCCATTAATTGCTTCCTGCACACCCCTCACTGGGGATCAAACCTGTAACCCAAGCATGTGCTGGGACCAGGAATCAAACCAGTGATCTTAGTGCATGGTTGATGCTCAGTCACTGAGCCATATAAACTGGGCTCAACCCATTGTACAGGTGAAGACATTGAGATACATAGTAGTTGAGTCATTTGGCCAAAGTCACATAGCTAACAAATGGTGAAGCCAGGCTATGACCTGGGCCATCTGGCACCTGAGCACTTTCTCACACAGCTAACTACACTGCCTCAAAACCAAAGGAGAGCCCCAGGGCAGTGTGATGGGCTTACCTGGGTGGCCCTGATGATCTGCTCCTCCAATAGTCCCAGTGTGTTCTCTTCCCACATTGACTGGTACTTGGCCATGTGAGTGGCTTTGGTCAATGGGGTATTATTAATGCAGAAACTTGATTAGTGCTTGTGTAATAGGGCCTGGGCTCTTGAAAATTCTCTCACCACCATAAAAGGAAGCCCAGCCAAAACTACTGAATGATGAAAGACCACCAGGAAAGACATTCACCTGTATAAGCATTCCAGCTTCCTCA
Source organism: Murina feae (assembly GCA_004026665.1). Lineage (NCBI taxonomy): Eukaryota > Metazoa > Chordata > Mammalia > Chiroptera > Vespertilionidae > Murina > Murina feae. The sequence continues at coordinate 13,665 of PVJC01040555.1, forward strand.
AGCACCCAGCCAATCCACCAGATGACCACAGCTCCTGACTGAGGATAAGAGAGACCAGGAGAAGAACCACTCAGTCAATATTCAGAATCTTGAGAAATAATAAACCACCATTGTTTTTTATCAACCAAGTTTTGGGGTCATTTGTCATGAATCAGTAAATAACTGGAACAGGAAGACAGAGATAGAGGAAGTGACCTGAGGAAACATAAAGAGAAGAGACAGCCTGTCCAGCATAGCTCAGCAGTTGAGTGTTGACCTGTGAACTAGGACAGTGGTTCTCAACCTTCCTAGTGCCACGACCCTTTAATACAGTTCCTCATGTTGTGATGAACCCAACCATAAAATTATTTTTGTTGCTACTTCATAATTGTAATGTTGCTACTGTTATGAATCATAATGTAAATATCTGATATGCATGATGTACTTAGGCAACCCCTGTGAAAGGATCATTCCACCCCCAAAGGGGCCACGACCCACAGGTTGAGAACTGCTGAACTAGGAGGTCACAATTTGATTTCTGATCAGGGCACATGCTGGGTTGTAGGCTCAATCTGCGGGCTCAATCTGCAGTGTGGGATATGCAGGGGACAGTCAATCAATGATTCGCTCTCATCATTGATATTTCTATCTCTCTCTCCCTCTCCCTTCCTCTCTGAAATCAATAAAAAATATTTTAAAAGAGAAGAGATAGATATTAAGCTATATTACAAAGCCACAGTTCTCAGAAATGCCTAATACTGGCACAAGAACAGACATATAGACCAATGGAACAGAACAGAGAATCCAGAAATACAGCCAAGCCATTATGCTCAATTCAGTCTGTTCAATAAATGGTGCTGAGAAATTGGTCAGATACATGCAAAAAAAATAAAACTAGACCCCCAAAACATACACAAAAATAAACTCAAAATGGATAAAGGACTTAAATGTAAGATGAGAAACCATAAAAATCTTAGAAGACTCCATAGTCAGCAAAATATCAGACATTTGTTGTAGCAGTATCTTTACCGATACAGCTCCTAGAGCAATGGAAACTAAAGAGAAAATAAACAAGTGGGACTACATTAAAATAAAAAGCTTCTGCACAGCAAAAGACACCATTACCAAAACAACAAGAAAGCCCACTGCATGGAAGAACATATTTACCAATGCTATCTCAGATAAAAGTTTAACCTCCAAAGTTTACAGGGAATTCATACAACTTAACAAAAGGAAGATAAACAATCCAATCAAAAAAATGGGCAAAGGACTTAAATAGACACTTTTCAAAAGTGGACATTCAGAAAGCCAAGAAACATGTGAAAACATGTTCAAAGTCACTAATCATCTGAGAGATGCAAATCAAAACAACAATGGGGTACCATCTCATACCTGTAAGAATGGCTATCATCAACAAATCAAGAAACAAGTGCTGTGGAGTACGTGGAGAAAAAGGAACCCTAGTACACTGCTGGTGTGAATGCAGGCTGATGCAGCCACTATGGAAGACAGTATGGAGTCAAGACAGTCTTTTCAAGAAATGGTGCTGGGAAAATCAGTCAGATACATGCAAAAAAATGGATGTATGGAGTTTCCTCAAAAAGTTAAAAATTGAACACCCGTTTGACCCAGTAATCCCACTTCTAGGGCTATATCCCAAGAAACCAGAAACATCAATCAGAAAGGATATATGTACCCCTATGTTCATAGCACCACAATTTACCATAGCTAAGATTTGGAAACAGCCTAAGTGCCCATCAGCAGATGAGTAGATTTAAAAAACTGTGTACATCTACACAGTGGAATACTACGCTGGTATAAAAAAGAAGTAATTCTTACCATTTGCAATAGCATGGATGAAACTAGAGAGCATTATGCTAAACAAAATAAGCCAGTCAGAGGAAGATAAATAGCACCTGATCTCATTTGTGGGTATATAATGATCAACATAAACTAATGAACAAAAATCGATAGAGAGACAAGGTAACACTGAACAGACCATCCAACCTCGGAAAGAAGGCAGGGAGAGGGCGGTTAAAGATCAATCAAAGGACTTGTATGCATACATAGTAGCATAACCAATGGACACAGACACTGGGGT
>PVJC01040556.1:0-15753 GCA_004026665.1 Murina feae
CTGGTCTCCCCCAACTGTCCTCCCCTGCAGGCCTGGGTCCCTCCCAACTGCCCTCCCCTGCAGGCCTGGGTCCCTCCCAACTGCCCTCCCCTGCAGGCCTGGGTCCCTCCCGAACTGCCCTCCCTTGCTGGCCATCTTGTGGTGGCCATCTTTGACTACATGGGGGAAGCCATCTTGTGATGGTCAATTTGCATATTATTCTTTTATTAAATAGGATTATTGCGTTATTTTCCCTATGGACAACTGTAAACCTACTTTTGCTCTCCCCCCCCCCCCCGAAAATTGGACAGAACACTTTCAAGGTGTTCATGTGCTGCCCCCCTCCTTCAGTTAGAGAAGCAGTGGTAAAACATTTGAAGAGGGAGTCAAGCGAGAGAGTAAATTGGGAAATGTAGATTGGCACCAGATTATGGACCCTAACTTCTGGATGAAGGAGTCTGGACTTTAGATTTTATTCTGTAGGCAATGGGGAACTACTGAAAGCAACCTAAATTTTTGTTTTAGGAAGATTATGGTACATCAGATGAAGTGGAAAAACGAAGCTGGACATTGGATGACCACTTCAGAAGCTATTTTTAAATTTCAGGGAAAAGATAGAAGACACATCCTATTGTAACTCAATACCAACAGAGATGGAGGGGAGGGGAGGGATATAGGCATAGAGGAGGGATAGACAACCTGGTTTTAATTGCTTGTGTCATGTTGATAAATATAGCATTCCTTTGAGCCTGTTTTCTCAATTATGTTAGGTCAATGAATTATTAGGTTTCTTCAGGAATTTTATATTCTGTAATCATGAATTTTTGGAAAGCTATACTCTAGCTTGTGAAATAATGAAAAACATAAAATCTAAAGGAAATATTTTCTACTATAAACTAAGTCCTTCTTCAATAATTTTAAGATATTTAATTGTGTTAAAGAAAGAAAAACATGTTTTTGAATTGTTCACTTTTTTCCTTTTATTACATATTAACAATAAATTTATAGCTTTAAAGTGCTGAAGAAACTAAAGTCCCCTGAGCGATTAAGGGAGAAAAAACTGTTTAAAGCCTAAAAAAAGTATAAAAACGTGTAAACAAATGCCATATAGGATATTTACCAATTCATTTGGAGAAGTCAGCATTACTGTAGTACCAGAACCAGAAAAAGATAATACAACTACAGTCCAATATTGCTTATGAATATAGATACAAAAAATACTAGAAAACTGAATCCAATAATGTATAAAAAAGTTTATACATTATACACCATGATTGAGTGGGATTTATTTCAGGAATTCAAGGTTGGTTCAGTATATAAAATCAATTAATGGAATACATCATGTTACTGAAATGAAAGACAAAACCTTACATGAGCATCTCAATTGACAGAGAAAAAACATTTAATAAAATTTGACACACTTTCATGATAAAAACATTTGAAAAATTAGAAGTAGAAGGAACTTCCCTTATCCTGATACCGGGTGTTTGTGAAAAACCCACAGCTAACATCATACCTAGGACTAAAGAACTAAAAGCTTTTTCTTAAAATGAGGAACAAGACAAGATTTCTACTCTAACCACTTCTACTCAATATCCTGCTGGAAAAGGAAAAAGTATCCAGATGGGAAAGAAAAAGTAAAACTCTCTCTATTCAGAGATGGCATGTATAGAGGAGGAAATCTTAAGGAATCTACAAACAAGCTGAAAACTAATAAATTCAGCAAGATAGCAGGATATAATTTCCATATATAGTAACCAGTTATATTTCTGTATGCTAGCAATGAATAATCTGAAAATTAAAAAAAACCCCACAATTCTACATGTCATAGTATCAAAAAAAAAAAAATACTTGGGAGAATAAATGTAGTCACTAGGGAAATAAATGCAAATCAAAACCACAGTGGCATACCATTTCGTACCCCCTGGGAGGACTATAATAAAAAAGATGGACCCCTCAGATGTTGCTGGTAGGAATGTAAAATGGTGTAGCTGCATTGGGAGACTGGCCATATCTCAAAACATTAGGCATAACCCAGAAATTTCACTCATAGGTGTATACCCAAGAGTATTGAAAATACATGTAGATGTAAAAACTTGTATACAGATGTTCATCATAATCCAAAAATTGGAACAACACAAATATTCATCAGCTGATGAATGACTACAGAAACTGGTATATCTATACAATGAAATATTATTTGGCAATAATAAGGAATGAAGTTCTAATACATGCTACATTGTGAATAAATCTTGAAAACATTGTGTCAGTGAGAAAAGACAACATAAAGTGCTATATTGGATGATGCCATTTACATGAAATGTTCTGAATATGCAACTCAATAGAGATAGAAAGTAGTTTGGTCTGAGGAGACAGGGCAATGGGGAGTGACAGCTAATGAATATGTGTATTATTGGGGGGATGGCAGTGATGAAATGTTCTGGAATTAGTGGAGATGGCTGCTCAATGTTATGAATATATTAAAAACAATTGAATCTTAAAAGGGGGACACATTGCCTGTGGCATTCTTTAATGAAAAATTAAATACGTCTGTATGCCATCCTAGGAAAAGGAGCCTTTATTGTTTTTCACTGTCTTCCTTTTTAAAATCAGGGTTTGGAAAGTTGCTTCCTCTTCAGATTGCAGCAGCTGCATCATCTTAGTTCTGCCTCATGAAGGTATTTTAAATCCTACCATCACAGATAAGTGTTTCTTGGATTCCATCAACACTTGATGCAAATTTAATTTTAAAAATATATTTCAGATTATTTTAAAAATGGAATATGAAACAATATGCACTCTCAGATGTATTACTATTCATAAAATTTTGCATAATTTGAATAGCTGCTGGATAACCTGTTAATCCATGTTTCCAAGTTACCTCATTTTGTGCATTCCTTGGAATCAAGTCTTTCATGTTATTTCCATGTAGTACCAGACATTTGCCAAATATTTTATTTAATAGGACAGGTCCAGTTATCAGTGCTTTAAAAAAAAGCAGTGCCCGACCAGCGTGGCTCAGTGGTTGAACACTTACTTACGAAGCAGAAGGTCACAGTTCGATTCCCAGTCAGGGCATATGACCGGGTTGTGGGCTTGATCCCCAGTGTGGGGCATGCAAGAGGCAACCAATCAATGATTCTCTCTCATCATCGATGTTTCTCTCTCTCCCTCTCCCTTTCTCTCTGAAATCAATAAAAATACATTAAAAAAACACAAAACAATAATAGAGGATGTCTTCTTTCAAAATTTGTCAATGTTAAGTATGCTACATGCCTAGTATAGAGGGTTTTCTTGGTAAAAGAAACCAAAACCAAGTTCTGAAGGAAACTGGATACTGGGGCTGATATGACTTAACAGTTACCCATAATCCCCCCCCCCACACCAGTTTAACTTTTTGTTCATGAGAATATCTTTCTTGTTCTCACTCACTGCCATTTGAATAAGAAAATATAAATTTGATCTAATATTTTAAATACACACTAATTATTGTTTTCACTGCTTCATATATTGGGATTCTGCATAAGATACTATTTAAATTTTATGCATTTGGGATTCTGGAAATTTTTATCCACATATTAAATTTCCTGTTCCATTTTGACTTTTATTTCTCAGGGATGTTCTGAAAGCGTTCCCCGCGCCACCCCCCTCAAATCAAACAGTGAAGCAGGGAGGCTTCCTGCTGAAAAAATATTTACTGACTTTAAATAGCTCACATCTTTTTTTCTGAGGCTCTATCTCAGAGCTTGTGCTGCACAAATATTGTTGGCTGGATCGTAAGGCTATTGTTGTTATGCCTAATATAAATATTTTAGTTGCTGTTTCATGAGTAGTATTTGGAAAGTGATACGTATCCTTATTTTAATCTCTTTTGCACATGCAGCAACTGAGCTGCATGTGTGGGACTTTATCAGAAGTAGGGTTAGATATGGCCCGTGTCATTAGATTGTCTCCTTCTCTGCCAAAACCTGTGTGGTTACATGTAAGGTAAGTGGCAGCAACCACTGGCAAGGTTATGAGAAGTGGCAAGGGGGAAGGAGACAGTGAAAGAATCAAAGACCATTGAGTGCCTAATAGGTGTGGATATTTATTGATACACATTGAATCTGTTGTTCAAGACCAGTCACGTGTCCATTCTGTTCTATTCATAGGTGATCATGGTGGAAGCACTTTACTCCCACCGAATGTCACAAATGAATTTCCAGAATATGGGACCATGGAGGACGGTGGAGAAAGCCTGAGAACTTCTCTCGAGTTTGATGCAGAGTCTCTGCCATGCTGCCCACAGGGCTACCACTCTGGGCTCGACAGTATTACAGAAGGACCAAAAGATGTTGGAGGGGCCTCCTCTCAACGTCACCTCAAGGAACAAAGTTTACAACCCATAGACTCTTTGATTTTAGCTCTGAAAGCTACAGAAGCCAGAATAGCTTCTGGAACATTACAGTCTACAAAGGTACAGGACAAAGATGCTGTTTCTCATCTCTCGGTTCAGCAGATGGACAAAGAGCTGGACAGTGCCAGTCATCAAACACAGACAGCCAACAAACTGTTCCCTGCTGGCCAGGAAAAACTACCAGATATACCTCTTTCAGCTCAAGTGACGATGGGGGAAGGTGTTCTTTTGCACATCCAGGAGGATCTGTTAAGTGGAGAAGCTCAGGGGGAGCTTTCCCAGGTAACTGCCAATGTGAGGAAAGGGGCTCTCCGAGTGCAGGGGCCAGCTTGTCCTGGGTCTTCCCTGGGGAGCCCAGGGGCAGCCCACAGCTCTGCGGGCAGCATTGGCTTCCTGAGAGAGGGGAGGTCCGACTTGCAGAGAGAGCACCCAGGGGAATGTGATCGAGGCAGCTCCACGGGACGGCCTGGCCGGGTCAAACATGTGGAATTTGAAGGAGTGGAAATACTGTGGACAGGAGGGAAGAAAAGAGAGACACGGCAACCTGCAGATTTTGAGACATCCTTTGAAAGGACTACCTCACTTGAAAGTAAGGGGCTTTCCAAAGTGCCAAGCCACCTCATCTCTTCTGCTGGTTTGTGTAATTCAGTTGGTTTCACCAAGCATGTTGGGGGCGACAACTGGAGAGGTCCTTCAGAGAGGCCAGCCACTAGCTCGGGGACATTTTCCCCCGCACCTCTTGTTGAGAGTGGAGAGGATGAAGTCTTCCTAAAGGAAAACAAAGGCCATCTTGAGGAGAAGCCTGAACTGGAGGGAGACAAGGAGAGGTGAGCTCCCGTAGTCCTCCTGTCTATGGCACCTGGTACATATATTTGGAAACAATTATCTTTGCTTGGCTTTGAGAGCTCAGCTCACAATTTCCTGAGTCCTTTTTATCAAACAACAGAAGAGAAGTTCCTGTAAGCTAGATTCCTTCTAAGTATCCAAGATATTCAGGTGATCTTGTTATCAAGTTGTCCATTAGGCAAAGACCAGAAAAGCAGAATGATGGAGAGACTGTGAATGCTAAACTATGTGAATCCAATTATCTTTAATAATATGAAAAGATTTGGACTCTCTTGACATATCCTGTAGTCATTGTATCCTAACTAAGGCATTTTTTTTGGGTGCAACCCCAGTACCTACATCCAGCCTACACACGTGTGAACAAAGAGGTTCTGAGTGAGGGCCTGGCAGTGTTTTAGGTTTAGAGAGGAGATCAGGAGGCTAGAAATAGACTGTGTAATTCAGTTGTTCTGTGGCATTCACATGAGAATCCCTTTTCACAGGAAGAGCATGTTTTGATTATGTCCCTGATAAGTAAACTCAGCATCATATGGTATTTCCTGGTCTTTCCATTCATTTCTGACATCACATCCACACCAGCTGAGAGCCTGGGTCAATGGAAGACATGCCCGTCTTTCTCCACTTCCTGTGTGCATGGTGTGGCCACACAGTGCTCCTTCTGGCAGTCACTTGAGGCACCATTTCAGATTTGCACCATCTTTTCTGCCCTGTCTTCACGACACCACATTTCATCGATCTTATGGGAGAATAACAGTGTCAAAGCTGAAGCACTTTTTTGTTTGTCTGGTTGGGATAGGGAAATGCCTTTTCCTCTATAATTAATTACAAGTACAAGGAGAGTGAGGTTCCTTTGGAATGGCTATCAGGGCTCCTTCTCTCCACTCCCCCTTTCCCACCCCCAACACATAAAATCTCCAGACTTCCCTCAAAGCAGCCTTGATATGTGGCACATGACTCAGCAAATATATTTCCATGGAATATGCATTTTTGCTGTTGTGTAGATTATTCATTTCTCCTTTCCTCCCTCCCACCTCTTCTCCTTCCTTTTCTTCCACAAATATTTTTTGATTGTCTTCCAATGTCCTTGACACTGCTAGATCCTGGGCATAAAGGAATGTTTAAAATAGACACAGCTACCCTGGCTGGTTTGGTTCAATAGATAGAGCATTGCCTGTGGATTGAAGGATCCTGGGTTTGATTCTGATCAAGGGCATGTACCTTGGTTGTAGGCTCAACCCTCGGCCCTGCTTGGGGAGCGCATGCAGAGGCAACCAGTCAATGTCTCTCTCTCATGTTGAGGTTTCTCTCTCTCTGTCTCTCCCTCTCCTTTCCACTTTCTCTAAAGTCAATGGAAAAATATCCTCAGGTGAGAATCAGCAAAAAACCCCAAACCAAACCAAAACAAAAATAGACACAGCCCATGGTCACTGCCTTCAAGTAGTTTACTGCTGAAGATAAACATTGACCGCATAAACACGTTAATAATTATAGGACCACAAATTGTTCTAGGTTCTGTATGGTCAAGGAGAGAGACACACTTGGAAGAATCATTTGAAGACAGGAGAGGCTAATTCATTTGATGATGTGGGCAAGGCCCTTCTCTGGAGTGATCATTAGGCTGAGCCTTGAGGAATGACTGTGAGTTAGCCAGGCAGAGAACAGAGGGAGTAGATTCCAGGGAGAGGGACCCACAAGGGTAGAGGAGGCTGCTGGATTGCCCGGAGTTGTGTGAAGCAAGGGCCTTACGACAGGTTTGAAGACTTGACACTCCACCAGTGTGGCTGGAGTATAAGGAGCTGGGGAGAGTGGTGGGATCAGTGCTCAGGGAGGAGCTTTGTCATAGGAACTTTTCATTTATTCCAAGTAGAGTGAGAAGCCTAGGGAGACAGAAATCCTCTTGTACGTGGTAGGCGTTCAGTCATTTAAAAACAGCTGAGACAATTGTATTGTTGAAGGTGAATCCTGGCAATACCCAGGAGGAATGTAGATTACTTATGAGGTATTTTTATTCCTATTTTTATTTTGTTTCTATTTATAGGAATCTGAAGCTCAGAGAGGTTAGTTGCTAGACGACATAGCTAGCACTCAGAACACCCAGAATCCAGCTCCAGGTGTTTCTAATTCTTGACCTCATGTGCCTAACTGAGTTTTAAAAATTTTACCTAGTTATCATAATATTCATTTTTAATATTTGAAGAACCTGATACATATTAATTAATGCCCCACCCCTGTATATTAACTTAGAAATTGTTTATTGGTTTTCACTGTTTTGGTTAGCCTTGTGGTAAACATGTCTGTGGGCTTTTTTTCTTTAGTATATTTTATTGATTTTTTACAGAGAGGAAGAGAGAGTTAGAAACATCAATGAGAGAGAAACATCAATCAGCTGCTCCCTGCACACCCCCTACTGGGGATGCACCCACAACCAAGGTACATGGCCTTGACTGGGATCAAACCTGGGACCCTTCAGTCCGCAGGCTGATGCTCTATCCATTGAGCTACACTGGTCAAGGCTCTGTGGGCTTTTTTTCAAAAAAAACTTTTTAAGGTCATTCACTATCTAATTTTGGACTTGGAATCTCTCTGCAGTGCTGCCTTATTGTCAGCAGGGGGCAGCCCTTGGATTCTAATGTAGTAGTCATCTGCTTGAGGGTGCTTGTTCTTTAAATCAGAAAGTATTAATAGACTGATGAAAGCTTAGTGTATTTTTACTCCATTAAGTTTACACAACATATTTACTTGCTTCTGTTAAAATTAAGCATGACGATAGCTGTTAATTATTTGAATATGTGGAGTTTAGTTGGCTAAAAGGGGAATATTTTATTGCAATATTCATTGGACTAATGTATTCACATACTAGGAAACTAGTTTGAACCTATGTTAAATTATTTTGAGGGTAGTGTAGCACATGTAAGCTATGTTTTTCAACCTGAGTTTGTTTCTATGGTATCTTCCTTCCCAAATATATTAAGACATAAGCCCAGTGAATACAAGTGTTAGTGCTACAGAATGTTATTTTTTTTTTATATGGTTGAAGGGGGGGGAAAATCAAAAGAAAAAGTTAACCTGATATTGAAATTATTCACTCTCATTTCTTTGCAGGATTCTTGACCACGAGGAGCACTTTGCGGGAGGAGAGGATGACATCCTTGGGCCCGGGTACACGGAGGACTCCACCGATGTGTACAGCTCCCAGTTTGAAACCATCTTGGACAACACTTCCTTATACTACAGTGCTGAGTCCTTGGAGACATTATACTCAGAGCCCGATAGCTACTTCAGCTTCGAGATGCCCCTCACTCCCATGATACAGCAGCGCATTAAAGAAGGCGGTCAATTCCTGGAGAGGATGTCAGTGGGGGGACAGCAAGACATCCTGAGTGTCTCCTCAGATGGCGGGATCGTGATGGGCTCCTCTAGTGAGATCGCCAATGGGCTCAGTGGTGCTGGGGAATCCATCTACACGAAAGGCACCGCGGAGATTGCCTTCTGGGGAAGGTACTGGTCCCATTCTCTATTTTCATGCTGGTGGTTTCTGTATCATTTTCTCTTTGGGAAATCAGAGTATGGAATATATTAGAAAAGCATTTGGCCAGATTCTGTGGATATAAGTGAGTGATGTGAGTAAAACATTATTTGGGTTTCAGGGGCAGGTAGAGCACACTTTAGTGGCTTGCCAAATTGGCAAGCTGCGGTCCCTCATTTATTGGAGGACCATGTACACATTGGCCACAGCCCTGAACACACACCTGTGAGTGAGGAGGAGTAGATGTCAGCTCCGATGACGCAGCTTTGGTGGCAGGGCCTGGTGCTGTGAAAGGACACGGATAGGTCTCTGCTTTCATTATGACACTCACATTGGTTGATGACTTGAAGCAGATTGTTTGATTTGGCCAGAGGTTCCTTAATTGAAAGCTGAGGGTGTGGGTTTGATGGTCACCAAAGTCTCTGTCAGCCCTTTGCTTTGGAAGGTCCTGTTGTTGGGCAGTCTTCCTGTTCCTGGGACGACAGGGGAACGATCTCATTATGTGGGTGCTGGAGAGAGCTGACACTTTGGTCAAGACTATACATATTTATTCCTTCTACGTTAGGATTTATCTACCTGGAAGATAAAATGATATTATATGGGTTCTATGTGTCATACCTGTCATTTAGTGATCCCTATTTAAGGGTTATCTAGCACTTCATTTCCTCTTGCTCATCACCCCCGGGCTGTTTACTTGTCCTTTAACATCTCTATTGGTTGGCAGAGCCTGCTCAACTTCCCAAAGATGTTATGGATTTAGTTTTGACATAGTTTTCCTAAATTTAGGTGTGTTAGTGTGTGTTGGTGGAGGTGGCAGGGAGGTTAAGTAGGGATAAACTGTTTTAAAGCTCAGTGCTTTTATTAAGTCAGTATTATATACAGTTTTTCAAGGAACCTCTTTTTATGAGCAGTTCATCCTATATTAAGCATTTTCTGTCACCAGTTTGTTTATGGTCTATAGTTCTTTGGATGAGCACATTCAAGACTGAGACATTATAATATGCAGCTGTGCGTTTCCATGTGCAATGGACCTCTTCTTGGGTCCCAGTGAGATAATGAAAAGAACACAGGCTTCAAAAGCAGAAGATGTTGGTCTGAATTACTTGGGCAAGGCACTTCTTCTCTCTGAAACCTGCTACATGTATTTGCAAAATAGCGTTAATGATCCCAGTGCTCTGTGTGACTGTGACATTTAAAGAGCTAATTGAGATTAAAGTACCTAGCAGAGCCCTAGTTAGTGTGGCTCAGTTGGTTGAGTGTCATCCCATGCACCAAAAGATTGCCAGTTTGATTCCTGATCAGGGCACATGCCTGGGTTGCAGGCTCAGTTCTCAGTGGGGGAGGAGGGCATGCAGGAGGAAGCTGATCAATGTTTCTCTCACATCGATATTTCTCTCTCACTCTCCCTTCCTCTCTCTCTCTAAAAAAAAAAAAAAAAATCAATAAAAAATATTGGAAAAATAAAGTATCCAGCAGAATGCCTGGTACAAAGCAAGAACTTGAGTAAATGTGTGACTCAGAACTGGATGCTGATAAGCCCACATTTAGACTTCCTGTATCTCTGAGTTGGGGCATCCCTGAGTGAAAGGTGCTACTGACAAATTGTGATAAAATGCTGTATAGCACAGGCAATGCAGAAATTTTCATTGAAATTCCAATCCTACTTTCTAGGGCAAGTGAAAGTTACTTACATTACAGACCCAGAATAGGCTGGGGAGCCGAGTTTCTTAGGCCAATAGACTTTGCTATAGAAGGCACAGGGAGGGTGAGTAAATAAATATCACAGTCAGAACAGGAAGCAATTGGGTGAAAGGTGTATCTAACATGTGGTCTGCTCCCTTACAATAGGAAGTCATCATCCTTGGGGCCAGCTTAAGTGCCATCATTAGCAGGGCAGAGTTAGACAGTTAAGGGGGTAGGAGGGTAGGTTACAGTATTTTAGCACCTCAGATTGAGACAGTGGTGTATTTCAGCCTTCTTGGGATAAGGTTTCAGCTGCGTCACCTGCATTGTTGGACCATGAGATCTTGCCCAACGATAAGACTGAATGAGAAGCATCTGAGAGACGAGCCAGCTGAACTTCTCACCCAGCTCTGGCCACTTTCCCACATGTATATGTCTCTATTCAGAGTTTAAAAAGATAGGGCAATCTCAGTGATCTTAAGAATTTTAAAGAAACTGTGATAACTTGCATGTGTGTGTGTTGTTTTGTTTTTTAACCCGCTCTGCCTCTTGGTGCCTTGGAGAAGTTGCAGCACCAGAGGAATTGTAGGTAGAGGAATTAATGACATTTTGCAGCTTGAAGTGGGGCCCTAGATAGCCTTGTTTTATAGTCAAGAATCTGATCACCAGTTTGGTGGGAGGGATTTACCTGGTGATGGATCCTGTACCAGAATTCAAATGGCCTGACTCCTAGACCAGGCACATTCACTGGTCTAGCTGCCAGGTCTCATCTTTATCCTTTCGCTTGATCTAATTTCTCTCAACGCTGTTATGTCTGTAGAGCCAGAAGTCTGAGCTGGCGATTGTAGAGCTGCTTTTTGTTGGTGGTGGTGTGTTTTCAGTTAGAGAAAAGAATTACCAAATCGTTAATAAACATGTCTCCATAAATTTTAAAGTAATCAATGAGCCAGTTTTTAAAAATTCCTTCTGCACTGAAGCATTCTTCTGCAGAGGTAAGGAGGCAGACACAGAGGTATTGAACCTACGAAGGAAATCCAGACTGAAATGCTGACTGCACAGTAGTGAACAGGATTGACTTCCCTCAGCCAAGACTCAGAGCTACATGGTAGGATTCCAGGAAAACACATTTTCAACTGTGTATTAATAAGCGTGTTATGTACACAAGAAAAACGATAAACAAGGACACATGCCTAGCATTCCATATCTGTTCACCAGCTCCTCCTGTTTTCTTGGCAGTGGACTGGGCATGGCTGGGGTGGGCGAGGAATCCTGACTGAATTGGATGAAGTAAACTCTGAAGAAGGAGAAAGGGAAAGGGGATGATACCTATCTCCCTGATGATGCTTCTGTGATCCCAGCTAGGCTAGACATAACCGAGAAAATTAAGCCCACATCCCTGTTGAGGTATTGATTTTAATGTTAGTTGACAGCCGGTAGAAAATATTATAAAATACTTTAGGTAAGTCTCTAAACACAGTTTTATGTCATATGCATCCCATAGGTTTTATTATTGAGTAAATACATGATGCTTAGTTCTCATAACAAGCTGAGAGAAAGGAACTATTACTGTCTTCATTTTCCAGACAAGGGAACTGAGGCATAGAATAGTTGAACAACTTGCTCAAAGTCACATGGGTAGTAAGGGACATATCCAGGATTTGAACTCAGGCAAATTTTGTTTCAAAACAAAAAGATTTGTTTGGCATTGCTTATGTATATATTTTTTTAACCCTGTTCTGTTTCAGTAAGTGCCATTAGTTGCTGAAAATGATTTCAGCGGTAGTATTTGATTTCTCTTGCACTCAGGAGACACTGTTCTCCATTGCTGCTGCTTTAGAGAAAGGGAGAGTGTTTGGAAGGTGATAAGGATGTGGTAGCACTTGAGCATATCTGGTTCCCCCTCAGAAAGTACCTTCGGGTCTGGGAGTGAGCCACACTTTGCTGGCTAGAGGGAGATTGTTCTTCCCTTAAGTCACAGAAGGAAATATTCAAATCTGCAGTATTCTCATGTCAGATGAGAAAGGATATGTTTAAAGAGTATGTGTGCTCACTGTTTGTCTTTTACAGGATCATATGCCTTTGTGATAGCAAATAGATCACTCTTCATAAGGTGAAAACGTCTTTAAGATCCTGAAATCTAGACAGGAAGAGTTAAATTCTCTCAGGTGCTCAAGTGCTCTGAACAAGCTTGAGCCAGGGAACCACACATCTGCCAGGAAATAGCTCGCCATGTGAATGTAACACAATATTTTAATGAAGGAGCATCCCCTCCCTTTGTGGTCCAGCTACAGAGCACTCAGGCTGGTGGGTCAGCGGTGCTGTGTGAAGTCCAGTCACATGGGTCCAAAATTAGAAAGGATAATTAGAGACTTACAGTAATACATGTTCCAATGGGTTCCTTTGTGTCAGGGTGCTTCTCCCTCATCGGGCCATCAGCTGATGACTGCAACTCCAATCAGTAAGTTCTGACCTGGAGACTATAAGGCACAGGTGTTGTCATTGTGACCACTAACAGAGCTGAATATTGTTCATTTCTGTTGAGCTTAGGTTTGGACAGACAGGAAAAGAGAGACAGCAAATATAGCATTCTGGCAGAAGCTTCTCTTTTGATTCCCTGAGATATATAAAACTTCCTTTTAAGCTGATCTTTTTAGTGTAATAGATATATTTTATGTCTCAGCTTCCCAGTTTTTCTCTCGGATATGGCTCAGGATAGCGAGTACTTAGGAGACCAGTACAGCAGAGGAGGTGGATTACATCTGTGTGCCACTGATATGCCTGAAGAGAGTGCTCCGCAGGACTTGGGTCCACTCTGAATTTGATAGTTGTGGTTTGGTGCCTTCCTCTTGTTTTTTCCCCCTTCTCAAGTGGAATGCTGGCATTTAGAAGGATCCTCTTTCTTCCTCAGCTTGTCTCTCTCTCTAGTGTCTTTCTGCTTAGGAAAAAAGTTCCATGAAACAAGATGAATACAGAAATTTGTCGATAGATGTATGATTTCAAAAACTTTTTTTCATCCCAAATTTAAAACCTGCAGGCATTTTACCAGCTTGTGTAAATTCTAAAGTGACGTGATCTAGTTAAGCTGGTGCCAGAGGAACAGCTTTTGATCTTGTGAAACTGCCTTGAGAGAGCTGGCTGACCATGGAGCCCCCTGCTTCAGGCTCCTCTGTCATTCTGAGCAGGAGGCTCCCTGCCTCAAGGCTCAGTACTGGTGGCTGTGGCTCTCCTGATCTTTTCATTTTTATTCTTTCCCATTTTAAAACTTGTTCTGTAGAAAATAGGTTCTCATTTTTCTCTTTCTAGCTTCCTGAAGCAGTTGTAATGGTGATGTTTTCGTTTTGTTTAACCACAAAGGATTTCTTGTTCAGTGATGGGGTGGGGGCTCCACTAGTTTCAGAGCCAATCATATATCTGGGTTCAAATGCTGCCTCAGTTACTTACCAGGTGTGTGATCTTTAGTAAATTACAACCCAGGAACCTTTCCCAGTGTAACCTACCTGGTAATAGAGGGTGAAAAAGATGAGATTATAATCAAGTGGGGGGAAAAAGAAGAGATCAAGTGGCTTAATAGGCCTGGTACATAGTAGAGGAGAAATAAGTGAAAATGAATAATAATACCAGCAACAGTAACACCTGAGAACAGTCATCTTGCCACTCCACCATGTATTAAAGACCCATACCACCCTGTGAGTTGCCAGCACAAACTCTAAGCTAATCTGAATTTCCTGAAGTGTCACTTTTTTTCATAAGAGTGCATGCACTGCAGGAGGGCAGCATAAATACAGACAACAGGAGGTCAAGTCATTCTCTTTACTGGCTGCCTGATTTGGGGTAAGTTGCTTCATTTCAAGGAACTTCTGATTCCTTACTGGGAAAGTGGAGATAAGCTACTACCCAATCTACAGGTTTGTTGTAAGAATTTGCTAAGTTCTGGTTTGTGGATATTCATTGTAAACCTGTTATGAGTTTCACAATAGTCTGAACAACAAGAATATAAGAAAACATAAGAAAAAGCCTGGTGAAGATGAAAAACCAGAAGGATTTGGTGGCTGTTTGAACATAAGACATGCAAGCTGAGTCAAAAGGATTGAGGTTTCAAGCCTGGATGACATGAAATCAAGTAAGGACCTCAGGAGTCTGAGAGAATAGCAGAGTTTGCAGGAGAGCAGCCTGTAGTAGGCAATTAAGAAACAATTAAGTCTGAGGAAAGCGAGAGTGAGTCCTTCCCTTGCAAATGCTAGTGAGTGTGGGATTGCAGCTCAGCTGAAGAGACTTGGGAGTCCCATTTGGAGGTGAGGCTTGCAGCTGTGGGTGCCAGCGAGCTCATGGAGAGTTAGGAACGGTCTGAGGCCTTACATGCAGGCGCACGTGGGTGTTGCGCATCTCTCCGATTCCCTCTGTGGAGAAAATGTGCTCTCTCTGGTGAGTTTCCTGGCAGCTCTTCTGCACTTGCCTCCCTTTTCTGACAGTGGCTTGGTTGTCATGGAGAACAGATCCGGTCATTGCTGTTCTGGTTTCTCTCAGGCAGGCCTGGCCCTGGCTCTGGTGGTTTGGGGCTCTTTCTGTTTATTGGGGATGGCATCAGGAAATGTTCCTGAACTGTAAATAGGGTTTCCCAGAAACTTCTAGTTCTGTAGTTTAAGCTTTAAAACAAACATAGTAATGCCCAGGATATTGGTGGGTGTTGGTGTGAAGGGGGCTGTGGATGCTGGCTCAGTGGATGATCTTTTTTATTAAAGAATATACTAAAAGACCTCAAATGGTAAAGGACATTGGTACTATAAGTTATTACAAAGAGAATTGTAGCTCTAAATAAAAATGGGGCTGGCAGTTAATATTTGAACTGGTGATACAGCAATCATTTTATTCATATACTAGGGGCCCGGTGCACAAAAATTTGTGCACTCGGGGTGGAGGGAGTCCCTCAGTCCGGCCTGTACCCTCTCACAGTCTGGGACCCCTCAGTGGATGTCCTATGATGGCCCCAGTCTGCCAGGCGCCTTTTGTGTGTGTGTGTGTGTGTGTGTGTGTGTGGCCACTGGGGACCGGCCCCCAGCTGCATCTGAGGCTCGGAGCAGTCCTCCTGTGTGTGTCTACCTACTGGGGACCTGCCACCAGGCACACGCACACTGTGGAGGCTTGGAGCAGGCACCCCCTCTATGTTGATCTCTCAGACTCTTGCCCTCCCCTGCATGTTGTTCTCTTTTTTGAGCTGTGGCCAGGGCTGGGTGCTGCCTGCCTCCCAAGCTTGCCTACTGCCCATCTTCCTCCAGCCACCAGAAAGCAGGGAAAACCCCGCCTCGTGGTCAGGCCAGCCTTTTCC
>PVJC01040557.1:0-15749 GCA_004026665.1 Murina feae
GGTGACCCAATTGAAACTTTGTAGCCTTGAGTGGAGCTCAGGTCCAACTGGAAGCAGGTATTTGGGATTTATTTATCTTCCATAATTAAAACTTTGTAGCCTTGAGTGGAGTCCATGGTCAGCCAGGGTAGGTGGGAAGCTTGGCTTCCTCCATCACCAGGGGCAACCCAAGCCTCCTGCTTGCTCCAGCTACGTGGCTGCTGCCATCTTAGTTGTGTTAATTTGCATACTCGCTCCTGATTGGATGGTGGGTGTGGCTTGTGGGTATAGCAGAATGATAGAGTGATGGTTAATTTGCATATTTCTCTTTTATTAGTGTAGATAATTATTATTCATTTTTTGCTTAATCTAATTCTATAATACTTGTTTCCCTCTTTCTTTGCTGTATTTTCTTTGATCACTTCTGTATCAGAAACAATGGAGCATCATCTTTAGAGAGGATAGGAAAAGAGACTTTCCTTGGAGTCATAACTTACTACTGGAAATGCCACATCTGTGGGCAGTGCTTCTTGACTAAGGACAGGTCCTAGGGGATCTCTTTGACTTCCTGCCCCAACACTAGCTTTCAGGACCTTGGCCTTGGCCGGGCTGGTATAGCTCAGGGGGATCCATGTCCTCTACCCTCCCCCAAGGGGAGGTGCAGCTCAGCTGGATCCATGTCCACTCCTTCTCCCCCACTTTGCAGCTGCTGTGCAAGGTAGAGGCAGCTTGCCTGCCCTACCAAAAGGCTGGCAGGGCCACTAGATCCGGGGGGGCTGATCCTCAAGCTGGGGCTGAGCTGTGCTTCCTCCCAGGTCTGCAGAGGAGAACCCAAAGGGAGGGAGCCTGTGCATGGTAAGAGACTGACACTGAAACGTCTTCCCAGAAAGTCTATCTCTGCCTTTGAATCTCCCTTAGGAAGCAGGGGTTCTTCAGGAAGAGCAATGCCCACAGGCTTTACAAGATGCATCCCTCTGCTCACAACTCTTCGACACTGGGGCATAAGGAAGGCCATCAGGCCATTCTGTGTGCTCTCTCAATCCTTCTGAACCATCCCTTTTAGCTCACAGGAAAAAAAAGGAAAGTGGGGCGGGGGGGCACAACACAAATTAGTAGAATCTGAACTGGAGATTTTTGTGATAAGGATGATGGAGGAGGAAGATGAACCTAAGTGCTTGAACACATTCTCTGACTTACCTATATTTTGTCATTTCCAAGGGGATTGATGGCTAATAATAGAGATTGCTTGAAATATGTTTTATCTATTCAGACTCTCCCTCTGAAAAACATCACTTTATTTGGGTTCCCTTAAATTTGTAGGTATGATATTGGCTTGTCTCCACTGATCAGCCCTGTGACAGCTTATAGCTCAGATGGTAAACTGTTACCACTCATGTTCCTGGCACCTCTCCAGCATGCAGCTCTCAGCCAGTGTCCTCCCCCACACCGATGAGCCAATGGTCTGTCATTGGCACCAGGAACTATAATGAAAATAAATGAAGTTCTTCAAGCTCCCTAGACAGTATTCATCTTAAGAGGAAGGCAGACAAACACCAGCCCAACTATTGTGGGCTGGCTTGAGGAGTAAGATATAAAAGCAAGCAAGTATTAAATGTTCATTTCACTTCTTGGGGATTTTATTATGCATTTAAATAAGTTTGAGCCCCGCAACCAGAAGGCTTTTTTATGCCATCAAAGTTACTTCTTGTGATTCTGGAATCTTTGGACAGTGGTCTTCCAGAGTGGCTTTCTTTCCTGCCTCCTCCACTCTCCAACCTTGCCCACTCGCATTTGATCTACCTCCCGATATGAGTAGAAAAAAGCTCAAATGGGCCCAGCTGGTGTTTTTCAGTGGTTGGCGTTGACCCATGAACCTGGAGGTCACTGTTCTTTTCCAGGTTTGGGGGCTTGATACCCAGTAGGGGGCATGCCTGAGGTAGCAGGTCAATGACTTTTTCTCATCATTGATGTTTTTATCTCTCGCTTTCCCTTACCTTCTCTGAAATAAATAAAAACATATTTAAAAAAAAATTTTTTTTAAAAAAAGCTAAAATGGGAATACAACCTTGGAATCCATGGCTGAACAGACCTGGACTCCGCATTAGAAAAATAGTTACACAGAAGGGCTAAACAGAGCCTCGGGAAAAAAACACTGACATGACACCTGCCCTGTCTATGCTCATGGGATTTTTAACTGTCTTCGGGAAGTAGCTATTCCCAAGTTCAGAAGTTCAGAACAGCCAGGAAAACAGCCTTTTCAGGTCATTGAAGGTCACTGTCATGGTCCAGTGCCAGGAACATTCTGCCTGATCTTGCCTCTCACGGGGATAAACACAGAGAAGTGATTTCTCAGGTGAGTGGCATTTCAGATCTCGCCAGCAGAAGGAATAAAGCTTCCCACCTCGAATGAAGAGTCCATAGGGAATAGGCATGATTACAACACAGATTAGTGAGGGTGCTGTTTGCAGGTGCAGAAAGACTGCTAGGAACGACTGCATTTAATTAACAGCATATAAACCTTGGGCCCCCACACCCTTGACCATAAAGCTTGCTCCGCTGCCAGATGCTCGAGAAACACCCTCATCTATGCCTGAAGGGCCCAACCAGACTGCAGCTCAGCCTTCCATGGCCATGGAATTACAGCCAATCCTCCCAAATCCATTTTCTGAGTCACCAAAGGAATTTTCTTGGTCACTTAAGGGAAGAATAAAAAAATTAGTGCTTTAGCCCAGGGATGGGTGTCCTAGGATGTTTTGGATCCCTGCCTTTTAGCAGTCTTTCAACAGTCCTTTCATTTCCAGAAAACTAGCCTGTGGCAAAGTCTAGGGGAGGTAGAAGATGCCTGTGAGTTCATTTCCCATATGATGAGCTTTGCACTACGCAGGCAGCACATGGCCATGGCTGCCTCGAGAGAGAAGACTTTCCAGTCTCTTGGAGAAGGTTCGGAAGGTTCAGAAGAAATTTTACCTTTGCAGGCAAGCTCCCAGAGGGAGAGGCCATGTGGTCTGACTCCCAGTCTAAAGTGGCTTTGCCTGCAATTGGCACACAGCAACTCAAGGATGCCCAGGGAAGGGTTGTGGAAGGGGCTGGGGGGCATACATTCCCCGTTGTTCTCCCAGAAGTGATAGCTGATACATGCTAGGTCCAGGCTTCAACTGGAGCAAAAGCTCAATGTGTCAGTGTGTGAGCGCTTACCTCCTCCCCTCCTATATGCCACTCTGGGCTGGGACTCTGCAAACCGATTTCTGCGTTGCCAGCTGCTCCCAGTTAGGCTCTGCCAAGAGAGCACTGGAGGGAGACTGCCCGGCTGGAGGAGAGAGACTTGTTCCTTCTGCTTTCTGTTCCCGTGAGCATCATCCTGGCAACACTTCCTGCCTGCTTCTTCTTGCTGATTTGATTACTTCCTGTTCATGTCAGCATCACCTCAGGCTCACTTCTTCCCCCAACAGCAGCAATGCTCCCTGGTAGTGGTAGCTCAATCTAGTTTGCAGTTTTCCCAACATTTGCCAGCAAGTCTCTTTGGGGACTGACCCTCAGAGATGCCAGAAGCCCCTCCTCAGAGGTGGCACAGGGAGATGGTGAGGACGCAGAAAGCCTAGTTACCCGAGGAAGAGTCATGTGCAGCTAGAAGGCCCTAAATGGTCCTCCTCTTTCCTCTGCTTTAACTTCATAGGTTAATCCCTGGCCAAAAGCTGCTTAGGGAGACTGCCTTTGAAGAGTCCCTACCTCCAGCAAAACACTCATTCTGACTCTGAGGAAGGAGGCCTTGGAGCCAGATCTTTCCCCAGCAGCAGCAAAGAAAAAGGTCCCGAGGTCTGGCTGTTGAGATTCACAGCATCTTCCATGCAGCTGTGGTCCTCCCTTCTATCCCCACTTCCCACAGGCACAGCACAATCCATCTCCCTCTTCTGCTGCACCTTCTCCTCACCTGAGACATGTCCTGGCCCTGGTGGCCTCTTGCTTTTATAAAAAACTAGAGGCCCAGTGTATGAAATGCATGTACTGTTGGGGGGGGGGGGTGGAGAGGGAGGGAAGGGGCTGTCCCTCAGCTCCACCTGCACCCTCTCGAAATCTGGGACCCCTCAGGGGATGTCTGACTGCTGGTTTAGGCCCAATCCCAGCTCATTCCAGCCCAGAGCACCTGCTACTGCTGCCACTCGGTATTGCTGCAGTGGAGTCGGGAGAGGCTCCTGCTGCTGCAGCTGCACTCGGCAGCTGTGAACCCAGCTTCTGCTGAATGGCACTCCCCCTGTGGGAGTGCACTGACCACCAAGGGGCGTCTGCCCCCTGGTAGTCAGTGTGCATCATAGCAACTGGTCAACCAGTTGTTCTGGTCATTCTGTCCTAATGGTTGCTTAGGCTTTTATATATATAATCAATGACTGCAGCCATAGCCAATGGCAGTCTGTCCCGACTTGCTGACAGTGTTGTTGTTGGAGACCAAGTAGGCCCCTTTCTGTTTGTACCCAGCAGAGAGCTGGTTCACTAAACAGCCTAGTGAATTCACACATTAAGAGCAATAGTCCTTGTTAAAAAATATTTACCTTTATTCTTAAAAGTATTACAGATGTCCCCATTTCCCCCATTGACCCTCTGCACGCCCCCAGCCCACCTCCCAGACCTTCACGGCACTATTGTCTGTGTCTATGGATTATGCATATATACACATACATTCTTTGGTTAATCTTTCACTCTTCTATCTGAGATTGATCCATTTGTTTCAAGTCCTTTTCAGTGACAGCCCTGAATTCCTACAACCTGAAGCAGCCTGACATTTGTGGAAGCCCCGCATGAAAGGCATCCATGTATGAGTCATCTGATCAATAGAAACTGACCCATTTCACTGAACCACACAGTCTCAGGGTTGCTGAGGTTTTCCTTTCTTTTCCAGCAAAGGGCTTCTCTGCACATGCAAGGGTTGGGTTACAGGCTATGGCTTTAGTCTAAAAAGATAAACTTTTCTCTTACGAGGGGGACTAAAATGACTATGCTCAGGCCCAGAAAAATAGTGAGATGACTTGACATACAGGCAGGGCTGCAGGAGCTGGCATCCTCCGGCTTAAGGAGGACACAGTGCCCCTTGGGCAATTGCTGATGTGTCATAAACTGAGCCCATGGCTCCATGCAGCTCCAGGACAGCTGTGCCCATGTGGGGCTCCCTGTTCTTCTGATTCCAAAGCAAGGATTGGGTAGGAGCCCAAAAAAGACAGGAACTTCACTTGGGCCTGCTGGCTACTGCATAGCGGAGTTTGGATGCACGCTGCTGGACATCAGAGGGTCTGGGGCGATCGTGCTTCTCAATGGCAAGAGCCTCTGAAATCTCAGGCTCCAAACATGGCAAAGGTCAAAGTCACAGGGCAGAACTCTTGGCCCTGATCTTGTCCTTTGGTCGTTAATATTTAATCAGGAAGTTGTTTCTCCCTATACATGGAATTCTATCAGATGAGCCCTAGTTGTCACATGCTCCCTCCGTTTTTGTTGTTTGTGGTTCGGCAACTTTCCAGATTATTCAAAGTATCAGGATGGGCATGAGAAGTGACTGATCGGAAGGTGCTTCCGTTCCCCTGTGAATTTAACTTGAACTCATTCCCAATGTGCCATGCCCTGGCTAAAAACCATTCAGTAAATCTGCCTGCCTCAGGAAGACTTTTCATTTCATAATTCATGTGCCATTCCAAGGTTTCTTCAGGAATCCGTCCAAGTTTTCTAGCCCATATCACAGTGCCTTGCAAAGGCACCACATGAATAAAGCAATAAAATTTGATTGTTAAGCTACAATAAATACATAAATAAAAATATTACTCCTCCAGGAATATTCTTCCAAAAATAGTGGCAACTGAGGGGCAACATGATCGATCCCATTTACAAAATTCTGACCAGCAACTTTCCAGGTACCTCCCCTCTTCATGCCGTCACTCTCTCTGATGTTCTCTCCAGGTTATAGCTGTGATGAGCTTTTCCCCTCCTGCTCACTCTTTCCTTAATTTAGGGCAATCCCACTGCCACCTCCGTGCTCACTTCTCATGGCTCAGATTTCAGCTCAAATGCCACTTGCTCCCAGAAACCTCGGAGCCTCCCAGATTAATTTTTCCAGCACAGGCTCTGCCAACACCCTCCTCTCTTCCTTTGGAACATTTATCACAGTTTGCAGGCACGGAATTGTGCAATTATTGGTGTGTGTCTGAGTGCAATGAGAGTCTCTGAGGGCAGGCCCTTGGCCACACTGCTCACCTGTGTGGGGCCATCCTGTGGGACATAGGAGATGTTCATGAGGATGTACTGAATGCCTAAATGGTGAAGTGTGGGGCACCACAGGGCAAGCCGGTTCTCTCACATTCAGGAGTAAGGAGAACTCAACCAGTTTGCTCTCCATTCTCTGAGCCATGCTCTGTCTCAGCTAGGACGTCCACAGCTCTGGCCATTGGAGCCATAGAATGGCCATGATCCTCTCTTCACCATCCCCACTGCAGGTGCAGGGTGGGGCATTGGGTGTGGCATGACAGCAAGCTTCATTGTCACCTATGGGTTTTCTTCCTCTCTGTGCTTATCGCTCCCACAGCCCAGCCCCCAGGAGTACAGAGCAAGAAGGGGGCAAGTGCAACAAAGAGTGGCTTACACTGGGTACTACGAGGTGGGGAGGCACTGCATTAGTGGGGTACACAGTGCGAGTTGAGTGGCCTGGCACCAGTGTTCTGCTCAGATTTGCACACAGGGGCAACGTGTCCAGCAGAACAGTGAGCCCAGAAGACCACCAGCTCTTTAGACCAGGAGTCACCCAGGGACACTGCCCTCCAGATCCTAAGGAGCACTGCAGCCTTTGGCCACGAGCTCTTCACTAAGAAATCTACACGTGGGAGCTCGAAGCTGCTGCCCTCGGATTAGCAGGCATGGAAAGTCCTTTATACACGTAAAATTACCTTCCCCATCTGCTTGCAGAGGATAAACAGCCAGTATTTTAATATTACTTTGCAACCGAAGGCTTGTACCCTCTGTGAATCAACCTTTATTATAGTCATTGAAATGATAGCTCAAAACACTATATCAAAAAGGCCATTGAAGGTGGCAAGTCTCCCCCCACTCCCTCCATGACTTCTACCTTGTTTTCAGGAGAAAAGCCAACAGATTTTAGAATCGATCCAAGTGCAGATATTTAAAAAGCTGGTAATCAGCACAAACTGGTATTACTGTTCACTGTGATCCTTTTTTCTGAAGATTATTCCCTGGCATCTGTAAAAAGCAGCTGCCATCTTCCTTCCGCCCTCCCTTCTGGCCTGCAGGGCCAGACTAAGCAGAGGCCTCAGAAGAGCAGACTGTTCTTGAGTGAAAAGCTTTGAGGCACATCTTCAGGCGCTAGTGGAAAGACACTGACATTTCTGCAGCTAATAACTGTGCATAAGGATTCATGACACTTGGAGGGAAATAATTCTGCTCTCAAGTAATGAAGATGTTTAATTATATGTTCACATTGTTCCCCCCTCTATTTTTAAATTCTGGAGAAAGATTTATCTCTTTCTGGTGACCTGCCTTGAGGGTACCAACCAGCATTGTAACCTTCAGCCTACGACTCTGTGCTTTCTGCTGATGCATTTTCCTCTATGCATTTCCAATTCGGTGCCTAGTGCCCTTCCCCATCCTCAAACTGTACAGAGAGATGGCTTGTTCATCTTGCAAACACATCCACTTGTCTCTCCCTAAATGGGGAAGATTCTGTCTTCTGAATGGAGAAGCAGCAAAACCAAGTTGATGAATCTTAGATTCCCACAGAAGAGTCAGTTTTTATAGCAGTAACCCTTAGGGAAAAAAGTCCCATTATTACATTTTCAAATAAAAGGGTACCAAATAAGTATATTCAAAAAAGGATGCTTTGTCTTCTGCCTTTTGCAAGAGATTCACAGAAGGGAGAACTTTCTAGAAAGGTGTAGGGAAACCTGAGGAGACAATGCCAGAGCTTAGTGTTTGTAATT
Organism: Murina feae; assembly: GCA_004026665.1. Taxonomy (NCBI): domain Eukaryota; kingdom Metazoa; phylum Chordata; class Mammalia; order Chiroptera; family Vespertilionidae; genus Murina; species Murina feae. The sequence goes on from PVJC01040557.1 coordinate 7,944, forward strand.
CTTCAAAAAGAGGAACATGCAAATGCTATTTGCAGGGAACAAAGATAAACTCATGTCCTTGAACCCCTTCAGTTCAGTCAACTGCCTTTCTGTCCTATCCCTCCCATCATTTACAAATGTAACAAGGTTCACTGTGCCACCTGGCCAGTGTTGCTCAGCAGTTGAGCATCCATCCAGGAACCAAAAGGTCACTGGTTTGATTCCAGGTCATGGCACATGTCCAAGTTATGGGCTCGATCACCAGTAAGGGGCATGCAGGAGGCAGCTGATCAATGATGTTTCTATCTCATCAATGTTTCTCTCTATCCCTCTCCCTTCCTCTCTAAAAATCAATACAAGAAATAAAATAAAAAATGTAACGAGGTTCTCTTGGGTTTCCAAATAAAAAAGATTTATGAAGAGAACAGTCTGGCCAACACCAACATAGCCCAGCTAATGTAAATTCCCAGTTACTATTGATTAATTTGACATATGATGCTTTAGGAATTTATAATAAAAAATGGGTGGATTGGTTTCAACTTGGAAATAATTCTGTACGTGCAGAATTAAAAATTTGAGCATCACAGAGTCATTTTCAACCTAACGTACTATCATCAGGAAAGCACTCTAAGCAGAGGAAGCAAGTCGGTAGCCAGGTCCTCTTCCGCACGTGGATAGAGCCCTGGTTCTCAAAGCAGGAATATACAGGCTTTGCTTGTCAGGAATGAGTCCCCTTAGATAAATGATCTTTAATTCGTTTTTCCAAAACATAAATCACCTGTCAGGATAATTTAAATTGAAACAGCTGATTTGGATATTTACCTAAATTTCCTTACTCCTCTTATTTAAAATGGAGGAGGAGAGGAAGGAAGAGGAAGAAGAGGAAGAGGAAGAGGAAGAGGAAGAAGGAGAAGGAGAAGGAGAAGGAGAAGGAGAAGGAGAAGGAGGAGGAAGAAGGAGGAGGAAGAAGGAAGAAGAAGAAGGAGGAAGAAGGAGGAAGAAGGAGGAAGAAGGAGGAAGAAGGAGGAAGAAGGAGGAAGAAGGAGGAAGAAGAAGGAGGAAGAAGAAGGAGGAAGAAGAAAGAAGAAGAAGAAGAAGAAGAAGAAGAAGAAGAAGAAGAAGAAGAAGAAGAAGAAGAAGAAGAAGAAGGAGAAGAAGAAGAAGGGTTGTTTCCAGGAACAAGTCTCAACTGAATGACTCCTGCAGGTATGTGGTACAGGAACCTGGGAGGACAAGGGTGGCAGAAATGTTCCACTCTGGATCAGTGACAGCATTTTACACATTTGTGAGACAGTGTACTTAAAACCTCTCACCAACACAACTATTTGGAAAGCAGGATGTCACTGAATATTCTCTCTCCTGTTAGGCTGGAGCTGTCATCTCTGAGAAAGGCTTGTGGCTGGGCCAGAACTAGTACTGACAAGACACGTGATACAACGTGGACTCCATCGCCCAGAGCACAGAGAAAACAGTGGGTGTGCCTAGGACTGTGTGCCAAGGGGGACGTGTCCTCCAGGGAAGAAATGGCCTTTAAAAGTTGAACCCAGAACACCAATGTGACCCTTGGTGAGGCTGGGGACTGCAGTTCTGAAGCTCCACTTCCAAGTTCCCAGATGCTCTAGGCTTTTGCCCAGACACTGAAGCATGTGCTGTCTAGAGCTCTGAGGGCCAAACAGAGCAGAACTAGATCTTTCTTCATATGAGTAGAAACAGAAGTGGCCCGGGGCCTGCGTACCCTGCTCATGAATGTTGAAAGCATCTCTGCATTATGGGCCAGAGGATCTTCTAGGTGTTCATGTAAGATTTGGTTATTCCCAATTCACATGTCCAGATTAATCACAAGGGTGAATTTTAGTCTAATTTCAGCATCGGAGAGGTCTGCATGGGAGCCAGGCTGGAGGGTGCTATATCACTTGTGATGATAAACAAATTCGTTGCACACATTTTAATGTGTAAGTGCTACCTGGCAGGATGTGCTAAAACTACTGAAAGCATTTGGTTTACATTCCTTAGAATCATCCAACTGACCATATGGCACCTCAGTCTGAACTGCTGAACATGGTCGGCTTAACCTTTCTTATCGGAGGCACCTGCAAGTAATAAAATACACGTTTATTAATTTTCTTTTACTTCTTTGAGTCCAAATTATCAAAGCTTCGAGTTTGTCATCCTGACTCTGTCATCTGTCTTATCTGTATTTCCGAAGAGTTTCCACTGTTGGTTTAGATGCAACTTTTCATTGGCTTTTTGAAATGCCCTCATGTTTTATTCAGATTAAATAAACTGTCTTCAAGGCTGGTTAGAGTTTGCATTTCATCCCCACACACCTGTAACCGAAGCAAGTTACAGTCCCTGTGACTGAAACACAGTCCCCACTGACGTGGTTACTCCCTTGGCTTGTATCCATGGGCTGGGATGGAACCCACAGGTCACCTGATATCACAGCTTCGTTTTCAGATGGAAACCGAGGCTTAGAGGTATGAAATGGCCTGACCCTGAGCCAGTCAGGACATGAACTCTAAACTCAACACTAATTACTTACGATGAGCATTGGGATCAAAGGATCTTCTGATTCCTAAACATCACACAAACATGCCTATTTATTCTTGCCGAGTTATTGTTGTACCATGTGTCATTTTAATGAAATGCTTGCCGTAAGCCTGGCCTCAGATGCAGGTTCAAAAGGGGAGGAGGTAGATTATCTGGCCAGTTAAGAAAAGGATAAATCCTCCAGTTTACTCAGCAAATGGGACGATCTTTGATTCCTTTTGAATAAATGACCTGTGGTTAATTACTATCTCCCAGCTTTTATCCTTTAATCTCCACGTTTACATTCTCTAGTAGAAATTGCCCCTAAACCTATGACTGTAATCTCAACTGCAGACAAAAGCTAGTCTTTCTGTAGCAATTAAAACATTTTTTCATTTTTTCCATGCTAAGCTACGATTATCTAATTAGTGCAATAATGATTTCCCCCTTGTCAGAATAATCATGTCTTTAAATATATTTTTCAAGTTGGAGAGCTCTGTTTTGCAGGCAATTCTAGAAGACTGAATGTGAACATGTTTTGTTACCTACTCATTTGTGACTTCAATCATTATTATAACTGCATCTTCTGCAACACAGACACTGAATTGTATGTTATGTATTTCCTCAGGCACATTACGTAAGTTTTTAAACAGACTTGTAAAAATGATCATGTTGCAAACTTAAAATAAACTGAGCTACATAGTGCATTCCATAACTTCATTTAATATTGACAGCAGCTCCATTTAAATTTTGAAAAGCATATACCTTTAATAAATTTATGTGAATGATTATATACTTTGATAAAACTACTGTAAAGTAGTGTGTACATATATAAATCTGTAGGTAAAATTATATACATTTCAATATATTCCACATATATATTTTTCTACTTACATTTTTCTCTTTAGTAAAGCAAAGCCGTTTTACTGTACATAAATGTGCAATGCTACATTAAGTCCTGAGTAATTTAAGGATCGTTAATAAGCTACCACAAATTCTAGGTTTCCAGCCAAAGATCCAGTAGATTTTATGACAAAAATGTGAACAAAATTATGTTTAAAAATATGCCTTCAGCTATGCATTTTTTGAATAGTGGGGGAAAGCTCGAGAATGCACAGTAGCCATTTACATTTGGGAAAATTGTCATGAATATTCAAGATGAAGCAAGTATCCTATTTGTATGGGTTTATAGAAGTTTTAAGCGATGTCACCTGCATTCAGTTTGTCAGGCATGGAAGACTCCAGTTGTGATTGGACTGAAAGTCCCTTTTGCAGAATTTGAAATTCTGTGTAAACATCGGTGTTTAGGCATTATACAAAAATTCTGACTCAAACCAGACGAAAGTCATTTAAGGGCAGTCTGGTGAGCCACTCACTTTGGGAGGTCCCATGTTGGCTTGTCTTAGAGAACCCAAGATAACTCAAGCCACATCCTCTCACCGTAGGAGAAGGAAGCACGATGGGGAAAAGGCCACGATTTAACCTCAAGGGGACAGTAACAGTTACCCGTCAGAGACACCATCAGCAAGCGAAGCACGCCAGCCCCACGCTCAGGCACTGGGTACGACTGGAGAGGAGGCGGGAGGCAGGCCCGACCCTGTCGGGGAGGCTGCCCCGCACCCGAAGGCCTGCTTCCATGAGAAGGCACTGCAGTGGTGGTTCCTCTGCCACCCCCAGCTCTACCCAGTCCCATGGCTGCTGTAGTCAAAGACTCCTTTCTTGAAGAATGGCGAGAACTCACAAATGGTGTGCTTCGAAAGCGTCAGCCCCACTTTGTTGATGTGTAGGGGAGACGTGGCTGATTGGAGCATCACGCTGAAAAAGTCCCTGAGGTATTTCTGAGGAAGAGACAAGAGTGAAAAACCTGGTCAGGACGTTGTTGGAAGTCAAAGTGTCCAGAAACAACTTCCCACCCAGCTTTCGCCCTCATTAGACACTTCACCTGGGAAATCTCCTGGGCTGCCTCTGCTGTCATCAGGCCACGAGGACAGAGAGCCACGACATCCCTTATGCAGGGGGCAGGTCCTTGTTTCTGAGCAGATTCACAGCAATAGCCTCAGGCCTCAATGCAGCACACCCAAAGGCGCCAGCGACACTGTCACTAGTTAATATCTTTTTCTTTTTTAGAGCAATTTCCCCGGACTTACTCATTAAGTAAGCAGATGATTAAAAGGGGGGAAAGGCGAGCCATCTGTACAATGCTAACTGTGCTGCTGCCTGGGATTTTAAATGGGACAGTCAGCACATGCCTTGGATCCTTCTAATAAATAAGGAAAAGAAGTACTGGGGCCTAGAGGGTCAATCCCTCCTAATATTTACAGAGCATTTTGCAAATCCTGTAATCATCCATGAGAAGAAATTCTGACTATGATTAATTGCTCTGGACCCTTTTCTCCCCTGCCCCCTGCTGCTCATGTCTCTCCCAGCATCGTCCGCCTTGCACAGCAAAGCCTGCCGGAGACTAGGACCGGAGCTGCTGGGGATGGAATCAGGTGTGGGTGCTGGCAGGAGGACTGACATCCTCCAATGCACAGGACAGAATCCTTGGGCTCCAAAAGTCAATAGTGCCCCAGTTGAGAAACCTTGATCAGAGCAAGCTGAATTCAGCTACCTCTGCGAATTGCCAACCTAAAACTTATTTCTGAAAGAAGACACTTTGCTTAAGGAAAGTTCGTTAGCTACCTTCTTAAAAAGAATAACAAGGATGTCCTGGCCAGTTTGGTTCCGTTGGTTGGGCATGGTCCCATGCACCAAATGGTTAATTCCCAGGCCCGGGTTATAGGCTGGGTCCTGGTGGGGGCACGTGCAGGAGGCAGCTGATGATGCTGCACTCCCAGCTAGATGTTTCTCTCTCTCCTTTCCCTTCCCTCTCCCCTCTCTCTAAAAATCAATAAAAATATTTTTTAAAAAGAGCCCATATGGTCAATAACTATCCTTGCTGCACTTATTTAACAACAACAAAAAACCACAGACAACAAACAATAACAAGGATGACTAATAATTAACGTTTGTATAGTAACTTATAGTTTCTAAAAATCTTCCCTTATCTGTTTTTTTAGCCTTTATGGAAGTATAACTGGCTCACAAAACCTGTACATTTTTCAAACACGCAAACTGATGAGTCCTGACATGTGTACACCTGTGAAACCACCACCAAAGCAAGATAAACATGTGTACTGCCCCCAAAATGTTCATAAGTCACCTAATTCTATGGTAGCATCCTACTGTGCCTGGAATTGCCTCTTTTTATTATTGTAATACTGTCAGGTGAGGAAACTGTTTAAGGAAGGTGAGTAGTTAAGAGAGGAGAAGTGTGTTAACTCAGACTCTGTTTACTGTTCAGCATCTTAACGTACTGGCCTCGTGGTAATCTCTCGTGAAAGGTTCTTGAAATAGCCACCAGGTTAAGGTTAAAAAGGTGCCGAAACCAACTGCTAAAAAAATGAAGATCTTACTCCAGGACTTACTTGCATCAGAGGTAAAAGGGAACCTGACCTCAGTTTTTCTGGGGGAGGGAAGCTGAGAGTGCATATGGACTTTAAAGGGACTGAATTCCATCCAACATCCTTTCTAGTAAATAACACCGCCCACACCTGACCAGCCAATGCTTGCAATGAAATGCAGGTGCGCAACTGACAGCTTTTGGAAGGGCAGGAGTGAAAGGATTAAGGAGAAAGATGAAGAGCTTGTCCACAGGGCGTGGAGCTGTAGCAACTTTGTGCTTTAAAGCTGTAGCTCCTCCATGGTCCCCGGCTCCTGCGTCAGGTCCTCCATGGTCCCCGGCTCCTACATTAACTGCAGACTGATGCTCTGGCAAAGCCGCCTTCAAGATGAATTCTAACAGAATAGAAGGTATTGAAATCTGGGAACAGATGCTGTCTCAACATTTGTCATAATTAGTTCCCAGAGCAGGGGTCCCTTAAAGGGCCAATAAAACCTGGAGGGTATAATGAAGAGAGAAGTGAAAGTTAAGAATATAAATAAAAGAAAAAGTGAAAGTATTGGAGACACCTTCCCTCCAAAGGGCACCACCGTAGGAAGGGAACAGTAAACCAGCTGCAGGTAATGCCTTTTCTTTAAATGAGCTCATTATCATGCCTCGATGAAAACTCCAGAAGGAAGGATCTGCCTCCCTTGTAAACATTAGAGAGTTTTTTCTTTGCTTTGTGGAATTCAGCCGTCTCGGCTCCCTTACAGACAGACTGCTTCCTTGCTCAAAGACATGCTCCAAGTAGGATGTATTCTTTGCTGAACCTCAAAGTTAAGGTGACCAGACATCCCGCTTTTGGCAGGACAGTCCCGATTTTTAAAAATTTGTCCTGCGTTCCACGGCATTTTAAAAAAGTCCCGATTACTCTTTGTAATATTTTAAGTAATAATAAAAAAAAAAAAAGAAAAAAGAATAACCCCCCTGGTCAATGGTGTACCGCTTTAAATCTTGGTCCCTTACTCATAGTGCTCTAACGTGTATGAGGTGAGGCGTGCGTGGTTGGCCGTGTCCAGAGCCACATGCTTGAAATGGGCTGGGAAAGCTCTGGTGAATGACAAAGACAAAGAACTAGGTCTAGGGCTGGGTACAAAAGACAGAACTGAAATTCCACAAGGGTGTGAAGGTCACAGATAGCACCTCATTCTCTTCTGTAATCCCCCATCATCCCTGGCACACTGGCCCTCCTCACCCTCTCTCAAGTGTAACTGCTATCCTGATGCCTGGCACCTTCCATTAGTTTCACTAGTGTTTGAACTTCATATTGACGGACTCACACCATGTACACTTTGTGTCTGGCTTCCACTGTTTACGGCGTTTGTGAGATTCATGCACACTGTTGGGTGTAGCTGGACATTGTTCACGATCACTGCTAATATGGTATTCCAGGGCGAACATCCCACTAACTTTAGCAGGAGGGCATACAACCATAGTTGATTTGGTTCTTTTGTCTGAGCTCTTCTTAAATAATGAAATCTACTTCCATATAATGGTGGCTGGTGAGTCAAGTTTATTACTATTCCTCAAAAATCACACCCCAAAAAACCTTATAGGGTTTCGGGCTCAATCCAAGATCAGCCAATGTACTAGTACTCTATTTTATACCAGAGGCCTGATGCACAAAATTCGTGCAAGAGTAAGCCTTCCCCTGGCTGCCAGCACCAGCTTCCCTCCAGGACCTGGGCTTCCCTCACAGTCCTGGCTTCCTCTTGTAAGTCGTCCAGAAGGACATCTGGTCTAATTAGCATATTATGCTTTTATTATTATACACTAGTGGCCCAGTGCATGAAATTCGTGCGGGGGGGGGGGGG
>PVJC01040558.1:0-15744 GCA_004026665.1 Murina feae
ACTTATTTAATCTCCTCAATAAGTCTGAGAATAGATTGTTGAGTTAAGGAAACAGATTCTCAGGAAAGATAAATAACTTGAAATGGGTAAAACAGCTTGTAAATGAAAGGAGTGGTTTTAAGGCAAGTCTCCAAATTTTAGATTCAGGTTTTGTTCCATTTCACCTACTTTGATTAAATCTCCAGTTTAAAATATTATTTTGGAAACATGTTTTATGAGACACTATAGTGAGGAAAATAATCTAATTATGAGTTTATTTAGAAATCTTCTGTTAAAATAAAAAGAATGAGAGCCTGAACTAGAACAAGAGAATGAAAATTAAAGGACAGATGGGATAGGTAGTGTGAAATGATTACACAGACCACTGGACAACTGGGTAGCTTCCCTCTGGGGTTAATTCCATTTTGAAGAAGAAAAGTAAATTGCATTTCATTATTATTTATTTATTTGGTCAGCTAGCTCAAGGGAAGAAAAAATGAAATGAACAGAATGTAAAAGCAGGTGCTAAAAATTATTTTTAATAAAAATGGGCTTTATAATTTATTTATTTCTCTACTCTTTTAAAAAGGGACACGGAAGCTTTCAATGTTTGTAAGTTTCCAAATCCACCCACTTACACCTGTTCAGAAACATCTGTTTTCTTGTAACAGGGAAACTAATAAAAATATAAAGGCCAGCTAATAATATCTTCATGAAGAGAAAGACTTTTTTGTTAGTTTAGTTAATTTTATTTATTGTTATTGTTTTTGTAGGCTAAAATATATAATTTTAAAGTGATACTTTTTAGCATAGTACTGTATGTTACTGGTTAGACCTATGCATGTATTATTTTTTTTCTTATTTCTTTTTGTAGTTGGTGCATCCACTATTTTCACACAGCTTTACAGATATGTGGATATTTAGGGTATTTTATGTCCTTGTTCTAATTTATTAAGAAATAGGTAGATAGATAGATAGATAGATAGATAGATAGATAGATAGATATAGGTAGATATGAATTGTATTATCTCAGAATATAGTAAAAGCTGATGACATCTTTTATTTTAGGTGTACAAAGAGCCTAGCTGCTCTAAATAAATTATAACCTAGCAAAACAGTGAATATTAGCATGAATATCTAGCTAAGGACCATATATTTGACTTAGTAAATGAGTAAAGAAGACAATACTAAAACCTGAAGAGAGACCATTCCAGACAAAGTTAATAATAAGACTAAAGAGTCTGAGGTCAGAATAAGCCTTGAACTTTTAATAAATAGTAAAACCCAGTGTGACTGAGCTGCTAGTGAGGGGAAGGTAGAAAGGTTACCAGGAACAAGCTCATGCTTGCCTTGGGGGCAATGGATGAAATATTTTTTTTTTTACTTAACAGAAATTTATTAGACTGCTCTATTCAAGAAAGTAACAGATCCAATTTATGCGTTTGGAAATTTACTCTGATGACTGAATAATGAACATAGGAAGGCAGGGGTAGAAGCAAGGAGACCAGTTAAAATGGTTTTAATGATAATCCATATAAGAAATGGTTAAAGTTTTAAACTGGGGAAATGAAGATGATAGCAAGTGCTCATATTTGAACCATACAGTGGAGGAGTAAGTATATCTGCTAATAAATTAGGATGAAGTTTATGTCTCTAAATTCATATCCAATTGGTCTGTGCTATACAGAATCTTCTTTATTTTAAGGAATTAGAACATAATCTGTGATATTTTGAATAATGATGAACTTAGTTAAATAGTTAAAATATAGTAAGGTGTGGAGAGATTCCAAGATGGTGACTAGGAGGATGACAGTGAGGGAGAGAGTGTGAGCCAGTGAGGGAGCAAAAGGGGAGCGTGTGGACATGTGGTGTGTGTGTGTGTGTGTGTGTGTGTGTGTGTGTGTGTGTGTCTGAGTGAGGGACAGCTAGATCTCGCCGGACCTTTGGGGGCTGGAGGACCAGGTTTGCATACCTAGGAAGCCTCTGCTACTGCTATAATCTCTTCTGGAGTGATGGCTCTGCTGCAGAGACTGTGCCATCTTTAAGGTGAGAGCTGCTGTGACTGGGAGCCCAGCCTCACCTCCACCCCAGATGCTCTCAGACATCACCTGGGATCCTACAGCCACTCCAGCCAGCAGCCTGCTGCTTCAGCTGCTGACCCATGGACACTGGACTCCTGCGAGTTCCACAGGTTGGTCCCCTCTCGCCAGCCAGTTGCTTTAGCCCTGGGAATTGTGACCACATGTGCAAACAGTTGAGCCTTAGGCAGCAGCCCTGGGCTCTATAACCGCGTGCATGAACAGCCAAGCCTTATGCAGCAGCCCTAGGCAATGTGACCACTCCAGAAGCCATGTGAGTAGTCGCTGCCTCAATCGCTGGAGAAGCAGCTACTGCTCGTGATTACATGAGGAGCCCTGCAACGCCCCCAGGAGTAGCTGCCACCCGTGACTGCATGAGAAGCAGCCGCCCAACTAGCACGCCAGGAGCAGCCACCCTGTAAGCAACTGCTACCTGTGACTGTGTGAGGAGCAGCCATCCCACGAATAGCCACTGTCTCATTACTGCAAGAGAAGTGGCTGCCTCATGACTGTACACAATCTCCCAAAGAGCAGGGTGCCAGTGGCTACCCGTGACCACACAACCCACCACCAAGCCCACCACTGCAGCCACAGGCCCTGTGCAATTTGACACCTAGATCCTTTGGTAAGAGCAAAAATGGGGAGACAGAAGAACAACCTCCCAAAGGAAAGAAAAGTAGGAATCACCAGGAAAGGAACTAAATGAAATAGAGGTATGAAATATGTCAGAAAAAGAATTCAGAATAAGGGTCATGCAGTTCATAAACCAGATAGATGTGAAAATCAACAATCTATATAAAAATCAGGAAGAAATGAAGAGTGATATAGCTACAATAAAAATAATATGGAACCTTTTAATAGTACCCTAGGAGAAGCAGAGGACTGAATTAGCAAATTAGAAGACAGGAAAGCAAAACACCCCCAATCTGCAATTGGAGAAAAATATCAAAAAACAGGAGGAGAGCCTAAAGGATCTTTGGGACAACATGAAACAAAGCAACATACATATAATAGGTGTGCCAGAATGACAAGAAGAGGAGCAAGGGTTAAAAAACCTATTTAAAGAAATAATGTCAGAAAACATCTCTAATTTGGGAAATAAAAAAGTCACACAAGCACAGAGTCCCAAACAAGATGTACCCAAAAGACTGAAACCAAGACACAGACACGTCATAATTGCAATGGCAAACATTAACAACAAAGAGAATCTTAAAGGCTGCAAGAGAGAGAGGTAAAGTTACCTACAAGGAATCTCCCATTAGATTATCAATTCACCTCTCAACAGAAAGTTATCAGGCCAGAAAGAAATGGAAGAAAGTATACAAAGTGATGCAAACCAAGGGACTGAACCCAAGAATACTCTATCCAGCAAAGCTGTCATTCAAAAATGAAGGGGAAAGCAGAAGCTTCACAGAAAAAAAGAAGGCTAAGGGAGTTTATCACTATCAAGCCATCAATGCAAGATATGCTAAAGGGGCTGGTGTAAAAAGAAGGAAAAATGGGGGGAAGAAGGAAAACAGGCACAAAAAAATAAAAATAGCTACAAATAAGAACTTATCTTAACTAATAAAAGTGTAATATTGAAATTGACCATTTCTTCGGGACACCCAACAGCCAATCAGAGCGACTGTATGCAAATTAGCCCAACCAAAATGGCGGCCACCACTCACGGACCTGAGTAAACGGCAGCTTCCATTGCAGCAGGAGTGAAAGTGAAACTGTCTGCACGCCTGCTAACTTATCCTTGCTTGAAAGCAGAACACGTTTGCAACAATGTACAAATCATAGAATCCTCAGGGCTGAAGAAAACAGCAGGCCAGGCCTGAGTCTAAGAGTAACATTCTTTCATTATAGAAGCCGCGAGCTGAAGCAGAAACGAGGCTTATTAGGCCTCGCCTTAAAGGAACAGTATCAATTATAGAAGATAAACAAACCACAAAAACCTGCATCCAGCCAGCCTTGCTGGGACATTGGGTCAGTGGGAGCTGTGGGCAGCCTTAAAGCCTGAAAGGGCCAATCAGCCCGTCACCCACGTTTGCCACAACCCAATGGGGTGAGGGATGTTCCTGGGGAGCTTGGCCAGCCTGCAAACAGCCATCAGCCCCACACCCAGGCTGGTCAGGCACGCCAGCAGGTGGACATCCCCCGTGGGGTCCCAGACTGCGAGAGGGCACAGGCCGGGCTGAGGGACTTCCCAAGTGCACAGAGCAGCTGCAGGGCAAAACAGCGCAGGACCCAGGACCTGTGAGTGGGAAAGAGGCGGCAGGGTTGGCAGCCTGCTTGGCGGCTCCCCAGGCCCTTTGAGGGGCATCAGGGAGCGGGTAAGAGGTGGCAGGGGGTGGGCAGCTTGCTTGGCAGCTGCCCAGACCCTTGAAGGGGCATCAGGGAGTGGAAAAGAGGCAGCAGAGGGTCACTGGCCTGCTTGGTAGGCTTCCCAGGCCCCTTGCAGGGCACCTGGGAGTGGGAAAGTAAGGCAGTGGGACGGGGAGCAGGAAAGAGGTGGCAGGGGGTCTCAGCCTGCTTGGTGGCTGCCCAGGCCCTTTGCAGGGCACCGGGGAGCAGGAAAGGAAGGCAGCAGGGGACTGGTGAATAGGAAAGAGTTGGTGGCCTGCTTGGCGGCTCCCCAGGCCCTTTGGGGGGCACTGGGGAACGGGAAAGCAAGCTCTTGGGGGCTGGGGGCATGCTTGGTGGCTCCCCAGGTCCCTTCCAGGGATCAGGGAGCAGGAAAAGGCTGGTCTGACCATGAGGCAGGGTTTTCCTTGCTTTCTGGTGGCTGGAGGAAGATGGGCAGTAGGCAAGTTTGGGAGGCAGGCAGTACCCAGCCCTGGCCATAGCTCAAAAAAGAGAACAACATGCAGGAAAGGGCAAGAGTCTGAGAGATCAACATAGAGGGGGTGCCTGCTCCAAGCCTGCATGGTGTGCCTGGGGGCAGGCCCCCAGCAGGCAGACACACACAGGAGGACTGCTCCGAGCCTCAGATGCGGCAGGGGCAGGTCCCCAGTGGCCACACACACACGCACGCACACACACACACACAAGGCGCCTGGCAGACTGGGGCCATCATAGGACATCCACTGAGGGGTTCCAGACTGTCAGAGGGGGCAGGCTGGGCCGAGGGACCTCCACCCTCCCCCCGTGCACGAATTTCATGCACTGGGCCCCTAGTCAATGATAACTTTAAATGTTAATGGCCTAATTGCTTCAATAAAAAGACATCCAGTGGCTGAATGGATAAGAAAATATGACTCTACAAAGAGACCCACCTCAGAACAAGAGACTTACAGTGATTGAAAGTGAGGGGATGGAAAAATATCTTTCAGAAAAATGGAAATTAAAAAAAAAAGCTGGGGTAGCAATACTTATATCTGACAAAATAGACCACAGAGTGAAGGCCATAACAAGTGATAAAGAAGGCCACTTCATAATACTAAAGGGATTGATATAACAAGAAGATATAACTCTGTAAACATATATATCCAACCAATGCATGAGTACCCAAATACTTAAAATAACTTCTGGAAGATATCAAGGGAGAGATTGGCAGCAATACAATCATACTAGGGGACTGTCATACCCCACTTTTGTCCCTGGATAAATAATCTAGACAAAAAAATCCAAAACAATAACAAAGCAAACCAGCAACCTTTAAATGACTCTTTTAGCAACCCTAAATGGCTACAAAATATACTTTATTCTCAAGTGCACATGGAACATTTTCAAAGATAGACCACATATTGGGTCACAGGCAAAGTCACTCCAAATTCAAGAAGGTTAAAATCATATTAACCATCTAATCAGAATCATAATGGCATGATATTAGAAACCAACTACAATGAAAAAAATTCAAACACTTGGAGGCTGAGATGCTTGCTATTAAACAACGATTGGGTTACCAAAGAAATCAAAGAGATTAAAAACAGCCTGGGCTGATTGACAGTGAAAACACAACAATCCAAAAACCTGTGGGACACAATGAAAGCAGTCTTGAGAGGGAAGTTCATAGCATTACAGATCTACCTCAAAAAATAAGAAAAACTATTAAATTATCTAACCCTACAAGTTAAAGAATTAGAAAGAAAGCAATAAGAAAAGGGTGAGTAGAAGGAAGCAGATAATAAAGATCAGAGCAGAACTAAATGAAATAGAGACCAAAAAAAAAAAAAAAATGCAAAAGATCAATAAAAGCAAGAGCTGGTTCTTTCAAAGGATGAACAAAATTAATGAACCTCTATTCAGGCTCACCAAGAAGCAAAGAGAGAGGACAGATAAACAAAATCAGAAATGAAAAAGGTAAAATAACAAAAACCCACAGAAATACAAAGGATTATAAAAATAAATACTACAAATAATTCTACTCCAACAAACTGGACAACCTCAATCAAATGGACATATTCCTAGAACAATATGACCTTCTAAAACTCAATCAAGAAGAGTAAAAAAAAATCTCAAAAAGCAGTCATCAAAAAGCTTATAGCAAACAAAAACCTGGGGCCCGATGGCTTCATAGGAGAGTTTTACCAAACATTCAAAGAAGAAAATCCTACCCTTCTCAGACTATTTCAAATAATTCAAGAGGAAGGCCCACTTCCAAGCTCTTTCTATGATGTCGGCATCACCCTAATCCCAAAACCAGATAAAGACACTATGGGAAAAAAAATAATTACAGGCCAATATTCCTGATGAGCATAGATGATAAAATCCTCAACAAAATTCTAGCATATTGAATCCAGCATTACTTTAGAAAGATAATACATTATGGCCAAGTGGGATTTATTCCAGGAATTCAAGGCTGGTACAATAGCCACAAATCAATAAATGAGATACATCACATAAACAAATTGAGAGACAAAAATCCCATAATCATATAAATTGATGCAGAAAAGGCATTTGATGAAATTCAACATCCTTTCCTGATAAAAACTCTCAGCAAAATGGGAATAGAGGGATCATACATCAACATAATAAAATTCTTGTGTGACAAACCTACAGCCAACATCATACTCAATGGGCAAAAATTAAAACCATTTCTCCTAAGAACAGGAACAAGACAGGGATGACCACTTTCACCGCTCCTGTTTGACATAGTACTGGCAGTGCTAGCTGTATGCATTGACAAGAAGAAGAAATAAAAGACATCCAAATTGGAAAATAAGAAGTAAAACTGTCATTTGCAGATGACATAATATTGTACATAGAAAACCCTAAAAACTCCATACCAAAAAAACTAGAACTAATAAATGAATTTGGCAATATAGCAGGATACAAAATCAACACCCAGAAATCTATGGCTTTTTTATACACCAATATTGAACTCACAGAAAGAGAAACTAAAACAAACAAACAAACAACAAACAAAAAAACAAAAAACAATCCCATTTACCATTGCAACAAAAAATTAAGATACCTATGAATAAGTTTAACCAAGGAGGTAAAGGACCTGTACTCAGAAAATTACAGGACCCTGGAAAAAGAGATAGAGGAAGATATAAACAAGTGGAAGAATATACCCTGTTCATGGATTGATAGAATCAACATCATTAAAATGTCCATACTACGCAAAGCAATCTATCGATTCAATGCAATCCCCATTAAAATGCCAACTGCATTTTTCAAAGACTTAGAACAAACTCTCCAAACATTCATCTGGAATAAAAAAAAAAAAAAAAAAAAAAAAAAAAAAAAAAAAAAAAGATCCCAGATAGCTGCAGCAATCTTGAGAAAGAACAAAGTTGAAGGAATCACAATACCAGATATCCTATATAATAAAAGGGTAATATGCAAATTGACCCTAACAGCAGAACGACTGGGAATGACTGGTCACTATGATACACACTCACCACCAGGGGGCAGATGCTCAATGTAGGAGCTGCCCCTGGCAGTCAGGGTACTCCCACAGGGGAAGCTCTGCTCAGCCACAAGTCAGAAGGCTGCCAGTACAGTGGTAGTTGTGGGAGCTTCTCTTGCCTCTTCAGCAGCGCTAAGGATGTCCGAGTGCAGCTTAGGCCTGCTCCCCACTGGCAAGTGGACATCCCCCGAGGGCTCCTGTGATGCCAGAGGGATGTCTGACTGCCATCTTAGGCCTGATCACCCAGGGAGTGGGCCTAAGCCAGCAGGTGGACATCCCTTGAGGGGTCCTAGACTGTGAGAGGGCACAGGCCGGGAAAAGGGACTCTCCCCCCGCCATCCGAGTGCACAAATTTTTGTGCACTGGGCCTCTAGTCAAGCTATATTACAAAGCCACTGTTCTCAGTACTGTGTGATTATTGGCACAAGAACAGACATATAGACCAATGGAACTGATCAAAGAACCCAAAGATTGACCCAAGCCATTATGATCAAAGAATATTTGCAATTGAGGCAAGAGCATACAATGGAATTGAGATAGTCTCTTCAATAAGTGGTGTTGGGAAAACTGGTCAGATACATGCAAAAAAATGTAATTAGATCACCAACTTACACCACACACACACACACACACACACACACACACACGAACTCAAATGGATAAAGAACTTTAACATAAGATGGGAAATCATAAAAATCCTAGAAGAAGCAATAGGTAGCAAAATAATAGAGATTTGTCATAGCAATATATTTACTGTTACAGCTTCTAGAGCAACGGAAACTAAGGAGAAAATAAACAAATGGGACTACATCAAAATAAAAAGCTTCTGTACAGCAAAAGGAACTATCAACAAAACAACAAGAAAGCCCACTGCATGGGAGAAATACTTGTCAATATTATCTCTGATTAGGGTTTAATTTCCAAAATGTATAGGAAACTCATACAACTTAACAAAAGGTAGATAAAAATCCAATCAGAAAATGGGCAAAGGACCTAAATAGACACTTTTTGAAATAAGATATCCAGAAGACCATGAGACATATGAAAACATGCTCTCAAAGACACTAATCATCTGAGAGATGCAGATCAAAACAACAATGAGGTACCATCTCACACCTGTCAGAATGGCTATCATCAACAAATCAACAAATGACAAGTGCTGCCGAAGATGCAGAGAAAAAGGAACCTTCTTGCACTGCTGGTGAGAATGCAGACTGATGCAGCCACTGTGGAGAACAGTATGGCGTTTCCTCAAAAAATTAAGAATAAAATTTCCATTTGACCCAATAATCCCACTTCTAGGTATATATCCCAAGAAAACATAAACACCAGTCAGAAAGAAAATAATGCACCCCTATGTTTACAGAAGCACAAATTACAGATTTCAAAACAACCTAAGTGCCCATCAGCAGATGAGTGGATTAGAAAACCCTGGTACATCCACACAATGGAATACTATGCTGCTATAAAAAAGAAGGAATTCTTAGCATTTGCAACAGCATAGATGTAACTGGAGAGCATTATGCTAGGTGAAATAAGCCAGTAAGAGAAAGATAAATATTACATGATCTCACTCCCTTGTGGAATATAATGAACAACATAAACTAATGAACAAAAATAGAACCAGATACATAGAAGCATGGGATAGACTATCCAGCCTATGAGGGAAGGTGGTGGGTGAGGGGGTAATAGATCAACCAAAGGTCTGGTATGCATGCATATGAGCATAATCAATGGACATAGATGGGGAGGGGAGGAGGGCATGTGCTTGGGGGGTGGGGGTGGTTGAGGAGAGGTCAGTGGGGGGAAAATGAGACATGTAATACTTTAAATAATAAAAAAATTTAAATTAAAAATAAAATAAGCCCTGACCAGTTTGGCTCAGTGAATGAAGCATCGGCCTGCAGACTGAAGGGTTCCAGGTTTGATTCAGGTCAAGGGCATGTACCTTGATTGTGGGCACATCCCCAGTAGGAGATGTGCAGGAGGCAGCTGATAGATGTTTCTCTCTCATTGATGTTTCTGGCTCTCTATCCCTCTCCTTTCCTCTCTGTAAAATAATCAATAAAATATATTTAAAAATAAAATAAAATATAGTTAAAAACTGGAATTTCTCTGCTCAATAGACAGTAATTTTTAGTACTAAAATTTCCCTTAGACCTTATTAACAAAGTCATTTTGCCGATAAGAGAACATTGACAATATAATCCTTATACCAAATGCAATTTCTCATTTATGTGATTTATTCCTTATAATAATTACTCACAGTTTTATGTCATGTAGCTGCTTTTAAACTCACTGAATTGCTGTTACTTTAGCTGAGGTTTTATTTAAGGAATGTGTCATACATGTGAATTTCTACAATATTAGGTCATTATAAACAGAGAACTGTTTAAGAGTTCATTTATTTCCCATGTATATGAGATTTAGGTTATGAGTTTCTCTGTGCATGAATAAACTATAACTGAGCCATTTTATGGTAAACATGGCTGATATTTTAAAATAAAAGCCTATTCTCAATCTAGAGAAATGCTTCTTTGGTTGGAATTATGTAAACAGTTTGTATTTTCTCCTGAAGTATGTTCAAACTCCAGTAGTGCTTGTGTAATGAGATGGTCTACATTAAGCTCTAATAATGGTTTGCTGCACGATCATCACAATGATAATGGGTGTAATTTATCACATCTGCCATTGAAGGAGCTCAACGAATTTCACAAACAACCCTTCATTAATCTATTCACTTGGCTCCTATCCTATTGAAAGTTTCTAAAGCTATTTAAGAAATTATGTAGCAACTATGGGAAAGAGAAAGGTTTTGTAGCATTCAGTAAAAAAAGAAATACAATGAGACACAGGGTCACAAAGAAGATCCACTGGGAGTGAAACTGTCTGGAGAGCTGTCACAATCACATGTGTGATTGATTCTTGTTTTGTTAAAACCAAAAATACCCTAAATTATTTAGATTAACGTTAGCATTGAACCTCCCTGTCTAGATTCTTACTCATTTGCTCTCCCTGGAGGGTTGAAGCATGCTGTGAAAACCTGCATGTCTGTCACTCTAAGACAAATCCCTGCTCCAGTGCTGCATAATTTTATATTTAAAGATTGTTTCTTATGCAACTAAATTCTATGTTGCATTTAAGCTTAATGCGCTTGATGTTCTGAAACAATATTTATATCATTTAATAATTAAGACTTCTGAAGTGTGTTCTGAATGTATTAGGTAAGGTATATATGTTCTTGGTTGTCATAAAATGTTAGGCTATCTAGAATGTTAACAGACAACAAGAAATTGTTCTTTAATCTTATGACCCTTGATATATCAATTTATATCATTAGGTGATTGTTTTTAAGTACTTACAGAACACTTTTTTTGACAGATGTTAAATAATTTTCCCAAAACTATACATCTTAATCAAATATTTCTTCAAGGATAATAAATACACTGAAAAAATATTTTAAGGGTTTGGAGGATGGATGGATGGATAGATGGGGCACAGAGGATTTGTAGGGCAGTGAAAATACTCTGCATGATTCCATAATGATAAATACATGTCATTGGACATGTCACTTTTTAGAACTCACAGAATGTATGAGACCAAGAGTGAACCATGATGCCAACTATAAACTTTGGGTGAATATGATGGGTCAATATAGTTTAATCAATTGTAATGAAAATGACACTTTGGTGGAGGATTTTAATAATGGAGGAGATGATGCATGTAGGGGACACTGTATAATATGGGAAATCTCTGTACCTTATTTTTAATTTTGCTATAAACCTCAAACTCCTCTAAAAAGTAAAGTCATACATGGCTGTTCTTGGGCCCTGTACGCAGGCACCAGGGCTTCAACTCCAAGGCAGATCCTCGGGGAAGTGGCTGGAAAAAGTCACGCATCCAGCGTTTATAGATATAGGCAGCCAAAGAGAAGCTGAAGGATGCCTTTGCTTTTGCTGATGGTTCTGCCCTGTGGACAAGGTTGGGGTGGAATCCTCTGAGTTAGTGCTGGAGGATGAATGTTTATAGTTGAGATCTAACAATGCGGTAGAAGGCAACTGTGCTGAAAACTACAACACAACTCCCATGGAGTTATGGAAGAGTATTTTGTATCCTGCCCCAGCCTCCCCTGCCCCCCAACCCCCGTCACCAATAAATCTTTACCAAAGCTGGATGAACAAAAACCCTCTCACAAGGCTGAGTGGATGTTCTGAGAAGGGTTACCCTGTGAACACGTGGAGTGGTAATAATAGTATTTGTTTGTTATATTCCCACTTCCTTCAATCACTTGAAAAAATATTATGGCTAAATAATTTTTAATAATTAACCCATCTGACGATAGAATTGGGAGAGATCTAGCCAAAACAAGGCAGTGAATTCCTGATGCTAATCCTATATAATAACAGGGTAATATACAAATTTACCCTAACAGAAGAATGACCAGAATGACTGCTCAACCAGTCACTTTGAGGCCCACTGACCACCTATTGGTCCCTTTCCCTGGCCTGCAGGCACCAATCACCTGATGACAAACAGGAAGTCAGGGATGGGTGATGGGGAATGCAGGTGGCACCAGGCCAAGGGTCCTACCCCACCAGTCGCCCCATACACAGAGGGCAACTGGCAGCAGGGACAGGACCAGCGAGTGGGCAAGAATGGCCAAACTCTCAGTCCCTTCCCCCAGCCATCAGGCTCTGATTGCCTGATGATGAACAGGGAACTGGCGTGGGTGGCTGCGGGAGGTAGGGCCGGTGAGCAAGTGGAATGGCCCACTTCTCTGTTCCTCCCCTCAGCTGACAGGCTTTGATTGCCTGATGGCAAATGGGAAACTGGGTGTGGATGGCGGGGAGTGGGGGAGGAGGGGTGGCTATGGGCAGCTGGGGAATATGGCCCACATCACAGGCTAGGCCTAGGGACTGTACCCGCACATGAATTTCATGCACTGGGCCTCTAGTACAAGTATAAGGTATTATCAATTTCCAAGAAAATGGACCAAGTATTTTTTCACAGGCTTTTCAGTATTAAAGTTGTATCGCCCTTTATCACCAAAAAATACACTTAAGTAAAATTTTCTATTTATGTAGTTGTTAGGTATTATATCTGATCATTATGTGACAGCCTGAGTTACCCTTTTTAATTGCTATTCCTTTCACCTGAGTAGACCTTTATCTTTACCCATCGTACTTGACTTTGTTTCTGGGTACCCACTTTGTTTCGATGAGAGGACTAACTTTCTGCTAAGGTCTGAAAACCACCTCTGGGGAACATCAAACCTAGAACCATCCCCCATCCAAGTGATTGTAAGCAAAAGGGATACAACTACACCCATAGTTTCTCTTTCTGGAAAAAGTATTATTAAACAGCCCTAGGATAACTAACAATATTGTATTGTAGACTAAAAAGTTGTTAAGAAGGTAATTTTATGTTACAGTACATGTTCTTATCACGTATCTATCTATACTAATAAAAGGTTTAAGCAACATTTTAAAAAAATCAACTAGTGCTCTGATTCCATTTATTCAGTAAGATATCTGTATCCATATGTGTCACTTCCAAATGGTACCGTCCTTTTATAAGTAAGAGGACATTTATTCTGCCTAAACCACTTCACCCTTAGAAGGATACTTGATTTGACATTTGCATAATTAATTGGCTGCATCTGCTTCTTCACAAAGCTTTTCAGCTTCTCAACTCCATCTAAACATATTACTTTCAAAGAAGAATCTAAATATTTTCACATTATAAACTATGCCTCATCCCATGACCTTTGAATAACATTTCAACACAAAATGTGCAGTTTAAACAGGGATATCTAAAGTGATGTCTATACAGATTCTATATCAAATGTTTTTGTAAAGTGAAATATATTTGTTTTATGGGAATTATTCTTTGTAAATATAAACCATAATTACATCTATTTTGCAATTTTGTTTTCTTGTATCGAGAATGTTAATTTATTTTTATTCTCAAATTACATTTTTTAATTTGTTTTTAATTGACTCTATTTTTTAAACAACTTATCTGAACTATGATTGACATGGAAAAAGTTGTACTTTTTTAATGTGTACAACTCAGTGAGTTTAGGGGTTAGTAGACACACATGAACCATACCATTATCAAGGCAGTAACCATAGCACAAATATTTAAAGTGGTTCTTTTCAATGAACATCACAATCGTCTTTTATTTTAAAATCAAAAACCTTAGAAAACATCTATTTATCTCTGCATACACACACACACACACACACACACACACACTAGAGGCCCAGTGCACAAAATTTGTGCACGAAGGGGTGTCCCCTTAGCCTAGCCTGCACCCTCTCCAATCCAGGACTCCTCAGGGGATTTCTGACTGCCAGTTTAGGCCTGATCCCAGGGATTGGGCTTAAACTGGCAGTTGGAATCCCTCTCACAATCTGGGACCATTAGCTCCTAATTGCTCACCTGCCTGCCTGCTGGCCTGATCACCCCTAACTGCCCCCCCCTGCTGACCTGGTTGCCCCCCACTTCCCCCCCAACTGGCCTGGTCGCCCCTAACTGCCCCCCCAGCCAGCTTGGTAGCCCCATGCAGCCTGCTGTTCAGTCATTTTGTCATCCCTCACTAACTCCCCTGAGGCCTGGTTGCCACACACAGCCTGCTGTTTAGTTGTTTGGTCATGCCTCACTAACTCCCCTGCCGGCCTTATTGTCCTACACAGTCTGCTGTTCAGTCATCTGTCCAATTGTTTTGGTGGTGACAGCCTCTGGCTTTTTGTGTATTAGGACTAGAGACCCATTGCATAAAGAGATTCGTGCAATAGGCCTTCCTTCCCCTGGCTGCCAGCACTGGTTTTCCTCCGGCACCCAGGACCCAGGCCTTTGCTCCGGCTGCAGTGGAGAAGCCAATCCTCTTCAGTCTTTAGTTGTCTTCAGTCTTCAGTTGTCTTCAGTCTTCACTTGGGTGGAGCCTTCAGTCTTAGCTCTGTGCCTGCATATGCAAATTAATTGCCATCTTTGTTGGGTTAATTTGCATACTCATCCTGATTGGCTGGTGGGCATAGCAGAGTGACACCAATTTACATGTTTCTCTTTTATTAGTGTAGATGTATTGTATTGTATCAATATCAATTTGCTTTTATATTTCCAAAATTAATCTTCACACACACTTAGACACATATTTGTTTATATTTATCTATATGTTTACCATTTCCTTTATAATTTCTATTGCTTTTCACTCTTTCCTCCTGAGGTGAATTTCATTCTTCCCAAATAACTGACTTTTTCTTTGTTTTATCAAGGATTAACAGAGTGGGTTAAGGTGGATGGTTACTTCTCTCTTACTATAGGGCAATGACTTTATCATTTGTCAAATATTTTTGTTTTTTTCTGAACATTCATCTGTTATACTATTTACCTATCCCTTAATAATATCACAAAGTTATGGCTATTGTTGCTTTAACATGTTTTGTTTTGATACTGGATAGAAACGTGTATATGACGTGTATATATAAATTTATATGTAACCTTTATTATTTTACTGGGTTATTTTTCAGATACACTTTTAGGATAACTTAGTTAATCTTCTTTGGATTTACATTTATTTAATAGGTAAAGTTGGTGAGAGGTAACACTTTAAAGTTTAATCTGCTTTTATGTTCATTAAAAAAATACTTGTGGTTAAATTCATATAGATTCCAAATGATTCTTCTTGAGTTTATTAAAATAATTTATGCATTTGGTTCTTAAGTGAATTAAATTTTTCCCTTGTCTATTTATTCTCTAGCTGCTAATTGCTTAGAAAGAAAGTTTTAAATTTCTGAATGCTTGTTTTGTGATTGGAAGTGTCTTAACAGTTTTTTTTTT
>PVJC01040559.1:0-15755 GCA_004026665.1 Murina feae
TTTCTCCTATAATTGATACTGTTCCTTGAAGGCCTGGGGTTATCTTCTATAATTGATACACTGTTCCTTTAAGGCGGCCTTCTAACTAACTGAAGCCTCCTCTTTGCTTCACCTCGCAGCGTCTATAATGAAACAATTGTTACTTTTACTGGTTAGGCCGGAGCTGCTCTTTCCTTCAGCTCCGGAGGATTCTATGATTATTACATTGTTTCAAATGTTTCAAATCTGTGTTTTGCTAGAGGCAGTTTAATTGGAGCTGAACTGAGCGGGCGCAGCTTCACTTTCGCTCCTGCCGCAATGGAAAGGGCTGTTTACTCAGGTCCGTGAGTGGCAGCCGCCATGTTGGCTGGGCTAATTTGCATACAGCCACTCTGATTGGCTGGTGGGTGTGGCTTACCCTGTCTCGGAGAAATGGTTAATTTTAATATTTCGCTTTTATAGAGTAGATGCCACTATCTTGGTTCCTTTCTCCAGCAGCAGCTTTTGACATTTGACCACTTCTTCATATGAGGCAGAACAAGCGGAAAAGGAAAATTAGAACAGATAGTTAAACAGCAGTTTGTTGCCATCTAGAAAATCTAGATACCAAGTCATTTGCAACCATCTAGTAAATCGTATCTTTTTTAAAGCACGGGTACTTAAGAGTAAATGATTTGCTGCTGTCCACTTTTAAATGTTGGCTGGGAATGTTGTGTATGGAGCAGCTGTAAGTTCCAGGGTCTGACATGCAGGAGTTGACACCATCAAACACTATGTGGCTGCAGCTTGAGTTTCCTGATAGATTGACAGGTGAAGAGATGGCGGTTTCTGAATTTCATGTTATCTGATTTGGAATCCCTTTTTATGTGCCTACATTTGATTCATTGTTTCAGAGTGAATTAAACTTGCATGAGTGATGCTATTTTTATTTTATTTTTTTTCAGCATATTGGATCTCATTTGCTTTTCAAGAAGCAAATTGGTTTTATTATTTTTATTGACAATTTAAAAAACCCATAACTCAAGCACAGCAATAAAAGCAGCAGCTCCCCTTTTAAAGAACTAGCTCAAATTTTCTCTCATACCTTTCCTAAAAGATCGTAATTGTTTTTCCTGAAGTTCTGCAGGAGAGAGAGCATTGGTTCATGCTAAATGTTTTTAATGTTCTCTTGCTCATATAAAAACTCAAAATTAAAATGCCAC
Organism: Murina feae; assembly: GCA_004026665.1. Lineage (NCBI taxonomy): Eukaryota > Metazoa > Chordata > Mammalia > Chiroptera > Vespertilionidae > Murina > Murina feae. The sequence continues at coordinate 1,182 of PVJC01040559.1, forward strand.
TTTTGCCATTTAGCTTTATGACTAATCATTGCATATGTGGAATTGGATTTCCAAATTGACCTGCCTAACTACAAACTATCAAATAGTGTTGCTTATCTGAAACAGTTTGCTGCAAACCCCAATCCTTAAACCAAACTACAAGCAAGCAATTCCAACAGAGGGCATTTTTCAGTAGAGCAATGATCATCTGAGTGCAGTTCTCAGCTCTATGTTCTCTTAATTCTGCAGTCTGCTTAGTTGAATTTAAAAACAATAGTCCATTCTCCTTTTCTATTTAGTAAATGTTGGGGTCATCTTTTTCTGAATTGAATCAGACAATCTTATGCAAAGGTCTAGTTCCCAGTGTGGGATTTGGATAAGTTGGTTCCTCCTTTCATGCAATCAGAGAGTTATTAACTGCCTGTATTTGCCTGCCAGCATTGAGATGCTTTGTGAAGTGAAGAATGATAAAAGCAGAAACATAGGGAAAATGTAATCCCACTATTAAGAGACAATATAACCCCTTGATCTCCCAGAAGCAATAGCGCAGCTATACAGGGATAATGAAGAGAATGAGGAGGCTTTTCCCTGTGTGTAGATGGCCATCAATTTAATAGAAATAGGAAAGTATCAAACTCATCTTATTCAGTGTTTGAGATTCTGCTTGAATTCAAGATGAAAGGTCTGAGTTTCATTAGGAATAGAAGCAAAGTTGTATCAATCTTCAGAGCACATTTTAGCTGCAGTAAGTGGTGTTCTTTTAATCTAGTTAATTTGAAAACATTTTAGATGAAAATTATTGCTGTACAAAAAAATAATTACAAAATAATGCGGGCAACTTTAGACTACTTTAGGAATTTAGACAATATTCATCAACCAAAATGGCCAAGAGAGCATAAATCAGTCTGATTTTTTCCCCTGAAACTCTGAAAGCTTAGAGGGAATTATCTTTGGCATATGGGTGTCATATTTTGAATTTGAAAAGTTATACTAGTGTTAGAAAAAGTCTTTCATCCTACTGTCTATTGTACAGGTTTTCAAACTTTGCTGCATTCTAGAATCCACAGGGGAGCTTTGAAAACTGCTGATGTCCAGTCACACCTCAGACCACAACTCAGGACTTTAATTCTGTCTCTTCTAAAAAAGTTTCCTTGATTCATTGATGAAAAAAATGATTGCCAATGAGTGAGTCCATATAAGTAATAATAGCTTATGTGCTCAACTAAAAATTAGAAATAAGATTAATAATTGATGATGATGAATTAAGGATTTTTTATTAACCTCTTTCCTTGATAACTAAGTACTATTTAATAGTGTAGTATTGGTCCAGCATTTCATTTTATGAGTAAAAGTACAGGCCTCGTGCATGAATTCATGCGCTGGTGGGGTCCCTCACACTGTCCTGTGCCCTCTCGCAATCCGGGACCCCTCAGAGGATGTAGCAGTATGCAAAGCGGCTCCTGCTCATCCCAGCCCTGCTGCACCTGCTTTGTAGCACTACTGAGGAGGCAGGAGAGGATTGTGCTGCTGCAGCTGCTGTGCTTGCCAGCCATGAGCCTGGCTTCTGGCTGAGCAGCACTCCCACTGTGGGAGCACAATGACCACCAGGGGGCAGTTCCTGAGTGAGCGACTTCCCTCTAGTGGTCAGTGTGCATCATGGTGGCTGGTCATTCAGTCATTTGGTCGCTTAGGCTTTTATATATATATATAGATGAACTTGCAAGGATAGATGTTGATGGCATGTTTCTAAGAAAAATTAATATTTAATAATTACAGAAAATCAGACAATAAGCAAAATCCATTGGTAGGCCATTAATGTTGAAAGTGCTGTGGCTTTTCTCCCAGTTGTAGGGTTTTGTTAGAATCTACATCTCTGCCTTGGGGTACTAGGGTATGATTGACAGCAGGGATTGTAAGCTATGGCTTGTGGGCTGTGTTTGGCCCAAATATGTGCTGTGCTCAGCCTTCACAGTGTTTTGGTGTCTGGGAATATCACATCAAAAATCCCAATTTTGGGTTCTAAAACAGATTAGCATCCCTGTAGCTGAGAAGCTATTGCTCTGCACACAGAGATAGGGCTCTTACTTGTCTCTGTGCCTGGTTAGGTCATACAATCACTTGTCTCATTTACTTTATTGCCTTTGAAGCTTGAGATCCCTGCTTCATACAAGGGAATAAGGCAGAGTATGGTTTACTACTTGCGTGTCTGGTCCCCCTGATGGATATAAGCCTTATCTTTTCTCCCCATCACTGTCTCGTAAGTGATAGTGTGTTCCAAAAAGAAGTATCATCCTTCACTGTATTAGTTTCTTTGGACTGCTATAACAAAGTACCAAAAACAAGGTGGATTACAACAGCAGTTCTCCCAGGTCTGGAGGCTAGATGTCCAAAATCAAGGAGTTGACAGGGTCATGCTCCCCCTTCAAATCTCTAGGGGAAGATCCTTCCTTGCCTCTCCCAGCTTCTGATTGTCCCATGGGTTCCTGGGCTTGCTGCTGCAGCATCACAGTCCCTGCCTCCATTGTCACACCATTTGTCTCTGTCTTCATATCACAATCCTCTTCTTATTTATAAAGACACCAGTAATACAAGATTAGACTTTATTTGAACTTGATTATATCTGCAAAGATCTGTTCCCAAATAAGGTCACACTCATAGCCACTCTGGTTTAGGACTTCAACATATTTTTTTGAGGGGCATGATTCAACTAATAACATTTGCATTGAACATAGAGTAAGACCAGTGTGACCATTGGCTCCTGGGCTATGTGTAATCAAGGGCTCCACAAAGGGTGGAGCCCTTTTGTGGACCATGTGGCCCAAGATCAATCCATATTAAGAAAATCACTTCAGCCAAAGGACCCTGCATTCTTTTTTTAAAAATTTATCTCTGTTGTTCAGATTATTACAGTTGTTCCTCTTTTTTCCCCCATAGCTCCCCTCCGCCCAGTTCCCAACCCACCCTCTGTCCTTGCCCCCACACTGTCCTCATCCATAGGTGTATGATTATTGTCCATTCTCTTCACGCACCCCCAACACCCTTAACCCCCGAAAATTGTCAGTCCGCTCCCTTTCTATACCTCTGATTCTATTCTGTTCACCAGTTTATTCTGTTCATCAGATGTTTTATTCACTTGATTCTTAGATTCACTTGTTGATAGGTATGTATTTGTTGTTCATAATTTTTACTTTCCTTTTTTTTCTTCTTCTTCTCAAAGGATACCTTTCAGCATTTCATATAATACTGGTTGGGTGGTGATGAACTCTTTTAGCTTTTTCTTGTCTGTGAAGCTCTTTATCTGACCTTCAATTCTGAATGATAGCTTTGCTGGGTAGAGTAATCTTGGCTGTAGGTTCTTGCTATTCATCACTTTGAATATTTCTTGCCACTCCCTTCTGGCCTGCAAAGTTTCTGTTGAGAAATCAGCTGACAGTCGTATGGGTGCCCCCTTGTAGGTAACTAACTGCTTTTCTCTTGCAGATTTTAAGATTCTCTCCTTGTCTTTTGCTCTTGGCATTTTAATTATGATATGTCTTGGTGTGGTCCTCCTTGGGTTCCTTTTGTTTAGGGTTCTCTGCGCTTCCTGGACTTGGAAGTCTATTTCTTTCACCAGGTGGGGGAAGTTTTCTGTCATTATTTCTTCAAATAGTTTTTCATTATCTTGCTCTTTCTCTTCTTCTGGCACTCCTATAATTCTGATGTTGGTACGCTTGAAGTTGTCCCAGAGACTACTTACACTATCTTCATACTTTTTGATCCTTTTTCTGTTTTCTTTTGGCTTTTCTGGCTGGGTGGGTTTTGCTTCTTTATATTTCATATCTTTGATTTGATTCTTGTGATCCTCTCGTCTGCTGTTGGATCTCTGTATATTATTCTTTATTTCAGTCAGTGTATGCTTAATTTCTAACTGGTCCTTTATCATATTCTTGGGGGTCTCATTAAATTTATTGAGGGTCTCACTAAATTTATCAGCAGTCTCTAGAAAATTCTTGAAAAACCTAATAACCGTGGTTTTGAACTCTATATCCTGTCATTTTCTTTCCTCCATTTCTGTCATTTGTGATCTGTTTCTTTGTCTCCGCATTTTGGCTGCTTCCATTTCTGATTAGGTGATCACTGAGAGGAATTAACCTCTAAGCCACTTGGTTATGAGAGTCAGCTGTGTCTACAGTGGGAGAACTTCTGTGCTGGAGACACCCTTATGGGGCAAGAATTGTTTCAGTGGGGCTTTTGTGCTCACTGCGTCTGCCCTGAGTGTGTTCCTTGTGGATCTGAGTTTTATTTAGGATGGTCCCACTCTGGCCACTGGGTGAGGCTGGCTCTTGTATCTTTAAGGAGGTGTTGATTTAGCTTTTGCCTTAGGCTTCTCAGCCTTTTATATGCAAAAGCCTCTGATGCAGCTTGGGAGGGGCTGCAGGGAGTTTGCAGGGCAGGGTGGAGCAAATAGCTATGGCTGCTTCTCAGCCCTGCACTAAGAGACACTGGGTCTCTATGTCCCACGGTAATTGCTGCAAGCAACGTTGAGAGAAACCCGCTTTGAATTTCCTCCCGGTGCCAGTCAGTCCCCCTTCTCTGGGTGTCTGGGTCCTCAGAAACTCACCTGGAACTGGAGTTCAGAGCCGCCAGGAGCTTGTGGCTCCTTCTGGTTTGAAAAAGAATGGCGTTCTCCAACTCCAGCCCTCTCCCCGAGCCTCTGTGCATGCCTCCATACCTCTGTACTTTGTTTTTGCCACTCCTCTGAGTCTCAGTTTCTTTCTAGTTGTAGAATTTTCACTCAGCCGGCCTTCCTGTGGGTGTGAGTGATGTCCATGTTTTCTTTTCGTGGTTATTCTGAAATAGTTGTGCATGGCTGCATTTACGGTGTTTGCCTTATGCCGCCATCTTGCTGTCTCTCGGACCCTGCATTCTTTACCAGGTTTCTTCCTCTTTCAGTCACATGTCTCTATGAGTTTCCATCCATACATATCTGCCCTCCTCCCACTAAGTCACTAACACATTGGAGGTTGTCATAAATATTTGAAAAGTAAATCATTATGCTGGTTGGAAGTGGGCATAGATGCCAGAGAACCACAGTTACAAAAGCAGGTTCCTGAGACTCACTTCATGCTATCATTAGTGCTGAGCTGATACACCACGTGGGGAGATCCTGTCAGTTTTTCACTGCTTCTGGGTAATGTTTTTTCCACTTTGCCCAAGTTTGCAGGTCAGTGGTTGCAGCTATTTTGCTTTATTGCTGTGGCATTATAACAGATGCTTTCTGGTTTGGAAGCTCTGCACTTATGTATGATTTAGGGTCATTTGCACAATTACTTCAGGGAATTCCAAGTCTGTCTGAATGTGACACTGATCTTCTACCTGATAATTTATTGTGAGTCACTTAAGTATATTTGGTATGATCTTTTTCTTCAACACACAAAGGATTCTTATTTATTAAATTATGAGCTTTCTCCAACTTGATCATCTCTTTTAATTGGTGTGTTTAGATCATTTACATTTAATATAATTATTGATATATTTATCTACCACTTTATTTTTTTACTAGAGGCCCAGTGCATGACATTCGTGCACTTGGTGTGGGTGGTCCCTCAGTCCAGCCTGCACCTGTTCACAGTCCAGGAGCCCTTGGGGGACATCCTTAAAATTGTCTTCGAGGCAGGCCGCTGTGCTTGCTAGCTGTCAGTTCAGCTTGTGTCTGCCCCCCTGGTGGTCAGTGCATGTCATAGGGACCAGTTGTTCTGCTATTCAGTCAATTTGTATATTACCCTTTTATTATATAGGATTTTTTGTTTGTCACTTCTGCTTTTTGTTCCTTTGTTCCCCCTTCTTGCCTTCTTTTGGGTTATTTGGACACATTTTAATATTCTATTTGCTTTCAATATTCATACATATTTTTTAAACATATAAGTGGAGAAAAATAGACTATATTTCCCAAGTTATTCACCCCTTATGTTGCTCTTCATTGATAAAGTTCCAGATTTCCCTCTAATCTAAGTTCCCTTCATCCTGAAGAATAGCCTTCAGATCTCTTATAGGGAAAGTCTGCTGCAGATAATCTGTGATCTCATTCTAGAGGTTTGAGGTCATCATAGTTTCACTGATGTGTGTGGGTATGTGTTGAGTATATGCGTTTCTTTTGCTTCCTGATCAAAAACAAAGTTAATTGTTCCAATAGGTATTTCTTTGGTGCCTACTATGTGCCTGATGCTGCTATCTATCAAGTAATTGATGATAAAACAGTGAACAAAACAGAAAAAAAAATCTTAGCCCTCGAGGCCTCCATCAAGTATGTTGGGAGATAGCCAGTAAATTAACAAATAGCAGAGTGTGACAGATGTCATGAGTTCTATGGAGGAAAACAGAGCAGGGGTCAGAGATGGACTTTTCAAGTGTGTGCTCAAGGAGGACTTCTCTGAGAAGAGAATGTTCAGTAGAGAATTAAATTAGGGGAGGGAGCCTACCCTGATGATAGTTAGGGCGGGATGTTCTAGGAGAGGCAACAGCAAGAGAAGATGCTGAGGCAGAAGGTGGCTGGCATGCAGAGGAGCAGCAGGGAGAAGCCAGGTGGCCATGGTGGTGAGAGAGAGGGTGGTAAGGAATGAAGTAAGGCAGCAAATGGGTGAGGCTGGGGCCATAGGGTGCTGCCGTGAGGAGGTGGAGAGAGCAGCTGTGTGTTACACCCCTACATGGCATTTCTGTCAGAAAAGCTGTGTTTGATTTAAAAATTGTCACTCTTCTGAGGCCATAACAGGATCAAAAATCTTAAATACCTAGGACCTGTCTCTAATTGAAATTGGAAATGCTACCTACCACTGTCAGATAAGCTTGAGACAGACCAATGATAATGAGTTATATCTTTTGACTTTTAAATACTGAGTACTAAAAAATTAATTTTAAAGGCACCCTGATTCAAACAAACTCCACCCACCCACCAAGTGGGCCAGAATCACGTTATAAGTTGCCAGTCACATTCCCCAGTAGGGGGTGTGTAGGAGACAGCTGATCGATGTTTCTCTCATTGATGTTTCTAACTCTCTATCCCTCTCCCTTCCTCTCTGTAAAAAAAGTCAATAAAATATATTTAAAAACAAACTGTCTTCTTTAAAAAAAAAAGAAAAAGAAAATTGGACTGTACCTACAGTCTGCCTTCCACATCACAGATACCAACCATGGATTGAAAATAGTAGTTTGTGTGCAGATTGCTTTAAACTGATTTGTGCCCCATTGGCTTTTTTGTTTAACTTGATGTTGTAGTCAAGGACTGTGGGCCACAGTGCATCATTTGATGAAAAAATATTTTGCTTGCAGGTGTGGCTCCTGAGGTGTCGATGAACTGTGACCTGCTGGGTGAGGCGCGGGGCTCCAGTTCCTAAGTGGCTCAAGGTAGAGCCGCCGTGTCGCTGGCCACGCAGCCTCTGCCCTTGTGTCCCCTGCACGCAGGCTTTGGACAGCCTGACGTTTATTGTGTTAGAGGTTTATTATACTTTGCATAGCCTTCTCCACAGCCGGTGATATAATTATGATTGTTATCTTATCATTTGACTCTCTTCCTGTTCGGAGATGCAGTCCCTGGTAGAAATACGTCACGGAGGGCGCTCGCTCTTTCTCCTTCTCAGTCTAATGGATGAACAGCTGGGAGTTAATGAGCTTTTAATAGTGAGTGTAGGGGGTTAGTTTGTTGCAATTTTAGTCTCTGCTGAATACCCTGAGGAATCATTGTTTTTCTATTTTCCCTTAACATTAGCTTTATGGATACCTGCAAACACCTGTTTAAAATTCACCCAGCATGGAGCGAACATCTTTCTCTTTGAATCACCTTGGCCTCAGCTGACTCGCCTGCAATTATGAGGCCTCTGTGAACCTTCATGTGAGGTTTCTATCTTCATTTTTAAGAATCTTAAAATATGTAATATTAGATTAAATTTTTATTTAGCACAGAAATGTAAAAAAAGCATTTGTACAAGCTTTTGTATGTTTTCTAGACCCATTTTATTCTTTTTGCTTTGATCTAGGGAAAAATACGACAAAAACCTTCCTCCACTAATACATTTTATAGCAATGTTCTTAGCTTTTATCTCTCATTTACCTTTTCCACCTAAATTAAATTTTCCTCAGACACATTTGTTGAAAATTCTGGGTCACAAAATAATTTATCATTGCTAAAAAGGTCATGATTAGCAACAATTCCTAATTGTTACACAGTTTATTACCACTCTATGGAGCTTACAAATCACTTTCATGTGCCTGTGTTTTCTCACTTAGTATTCACGATTCTTAGGGGAGGGAGTTGGGCAAGTAGTATTACCATTTGCACAGTAGAAATCCAAGGTAGAGTATATTATTAGTCAAGGTGAAATGGTAATATGAGCTAACCCTGAACATGGTAAAATTTGAAACAGTACACAGATTATCCAAAAGTCCCCCTACTGTGAGGTTAAGCATAGTTAACCTGCATTTCTTCCAGTAGTTTTCCCTGTATATCCAAACTTTTTTTTACAATTTAAATTCTTTTTTGTTTAAAGTATTATATATGTCTCCTTTTCCCCCCATTGACCTCTCCTCGGCTGCTCCCAGCCCTTAGCACATGCCCTCACCCCCCTACTGTCTGTGTCCATTGGTTATGCTTCCTAGTATATGCATGCACACAAGTCCTTTGGTTGGACTCTTAACCACTGCCTTCCCTCCCCTGCCTTCCCATCCATATTATTGTGCGTGTCAGTAATTCATTTTTATTGTTGAGTAGTATTCCATTGCCTGGATATACCTGGATATACCACATCTGTTATTCACCAGGTGGTAGACATTTGGGATGTTTCCAGTTTCTCACTAATAGGGGGAAAGCTGCTATAATCATGCACATACAAGTCTTTGTGTGGAAATCTGCTTCCATGTCTCTCAGGATGCTGGGTTGTATGACATGTGTATGGTTAACTTTGCCATAAATACAAGCTTGCTTCCCTAGGTGGCTATTTTGTATTTCTACCAACGATGTATGAGAATTACAGTTGGTCCACATTCTCACCGGCAGTTGGTTTTGTCACATCTATGATAGCCATTCTCATAGTACCTATTAACATCCTGTCATACTTTTAATGTGCATGTCTCTGATAACTGTTGATAATGAGAATATTTTAATGTTTATGTTGGCCATTCATAAATTTTCTCTTCAAATCTTGTGCCTATAGTTGTGGCAGGGGGAGGAAGTGTTGGGTGTTGGGCTTTTTTTTTTTTTTTCTTTATTATTGATTTGTAAGTTTTTTTTTTATATATTCTAAAGTTCTTTTTCAGATTTGTTTTATTTTCCCCAGTCTGCTATAATTCCATTTTCAAGTGTCTTTTGGTGAGCAGATATTTTGAATTTTGATGAAGGAGAATTGTGAGAGTTTCCATTTGGTGTTTCTGCTTGTCGAACCCAGAGGCATCTCTCCTTTCCTGCTCTCTCCTGAGCCCCAGCAGAGGGTCAGGCACCTAATAGGGGCTCAGAAGATATTTGTCTCCACAACTAAGGTTCCAAGTTTGTCCAGCTGAATGTCCTGCGGCCACAATGGTCTTAATTTCTATATTGTGACATCTCCATTGGTGACTAAAAGCCAAGTTGGGGCAGGGATAGGGGATTCTAAGGGAAATGCTAGGAATACAGGGCATGTTTTCCAAAGGTGGTGACTGCTCTCATCTCATGACATCTTATTTTCAGCCTTCTCTGTCCTCTGTTCTGTGTCGGTGCAGTGAAGGCCTGAGGAAGCCATAGGGAACACCACGCAGACGAGATCCATGCCTTCTGAGATGAGCGCGGGGGGCGAGGCTTCCTTGTGAGGGTGGGTATTTTATTTATTTTTATTTTTGTGCTGTGCAGGAGGAGGGAGGGAAGAAAGGAGTTGAACAAAAGGGAAAGGACCCACAGAAAGCACAACAGGAAGAGTCACTGCGATCTGCTGCCTTCTGTCTCTCTACGGGCCAAGCAGTTTCAGCTGCAGAATGATTGCAGATGTGCTTTTGTAGTCTCTCCCTTTTATAATGGCAGGGCTCTGGCTGGACGTGTCCTCTCTTGTTTACAACTTTCTTAAAAGCATTTGAATAAGAATAAAAATGTGCATTTAAACAATTACTCTCCAGATAAACTTACTCATCCTCTACGGCAATCCCGCGGCAATCAATTGTTCTAGGAAAGGATTACCACAACACTTGGAACTGTGTCCACGAGAACGAATTGGGGAAATGAGGACTAAGGCCAGCCTCTTTCATCTTCCAGCCCCGCCCATATTTTAAGTTACCTTTTGGAAAAGAAAATATGCCACCTCGTTGCATGTTCAGAATGAAGAAAAGAATTAAAAGTTTCAAGTTCCCCCCTTATGAAACGTGTTTCCAGGTGCTGGGAATGGCATCTGGCATGTAGTGCTCTGTATCTAAGTGTTGGTTAAATATGTCAACATGAACACCTTCCATCCACCTACCCAGGCAAAACGGGAAAGGCAAGGGCTCAGCAACTGACGAGGATAATCAGACAGCACAAGGGGGCAGTGTGTGCTTTCTCTCTGGCCCATTTCTCTCTTAGCCAGCTCCTCTCTGGGGAACCCAGCCTCATTTACTCCAACCCATACCTAGAAACTCTAAAAGAAACTCCATATGGACGTTTCAGCCACAACCTCCCACTCATTGTATGGGTCTCATGTATATAGATTTAGTTTTCAAGATGGAGCTCCAATGAAAATATTCCCCTGTTTAAAATGGAAAACACACCTTTGTTTTAATTGGAAATGGGCTCTCTTTGGTACTAAGCTGTTGAACAAGGCATCCCTCTGGGACCTAATTACAGAAGTAAGTTTGCCACAAAGCCGCTGGTTTTTAATCTGTTCTCAGCTTTCACTTTTTCCCATCTAGCAACACTATATTTCCTGGTTGTGATAATTGTATGTCTGCTTGACTAGGCCATGGGAATGCCCAGATATTTGGTCAAACATTATTCTGGGTGTTTCTGTGAGGGTGTATTGGAAGGTATTTTGAGTAAAGCAGATTGCCCTACCTAATGTGGGTGGGCCTCATCCAATCAGTTGAAGGTGAGAATAGAATAAAAAGCCTGACTATCCCCTGAGTAAGAGAATTCTTCCTGCTTTAGAACTGGGATATCCATCTTTTTTATGCCTTTGGATACAAACCCAAATAGGCTCTTGCTGGTTCTCAAGCCTGACAGCTTCTCAGCTGGAATGACACCAGCAGTTCCCTGGTCTCAGACCTTTGGGCTCAGAGTGGAGCTAAACTGTCAGGTCTTCTAAGCCTCAAGCTTACAACCCATCTTTTGGATCTTGGGTCTTGACAAGACGCATAACCAATCAATCACAATCACTCCTCCTCTCCTCTCCCTTCCCATCCCCCCTCCCCAAACCTCTCTTTTTCTCTCTTCTCTCCATCCTCATCCTTTATATCTACTTATAGCCTACTAGAGACCCGGTGCACAAAAATTTGTGCACTCAGGGTTGTGGGGGGGGGGTCCCCTCAGCCAAGCCTGTGCCCTCGCACAGTCTGGGAACCCTCGAGGGATGTCCACCTGCTGGCTTAGGCCTGCTCCCCGGGCGATCGGGCGTAAGCTGGCAGTCAGACATCCCTCTGACAGCCTGGGAGCCATCGGGGGTGACCACTTGCCAGCAGGGAGCAGGCCTAAGCTGCTCGGACATCCTTAGCACTGCTGAGGAGGCAGGAGAGGCTCCCACCATCATGCTGTACTGGCAACCATCAACCTGGCTTGTGGCTGAGCAGAGTTCCCCCTGTGGGAGTGCACTGACCACCAGGGGCATCTGCCCCCTGCATTGAGCATCTGCCCCCTGGTGGTCAGTGTGTCACAGTGACCAGTCATTCCCAGTGGTTCTGCTGTTAGAGTCAATTTGCATATTACCCTTTTATTATATAGGATTGGTTCTGTTTCTCCGGAGAATCTAGCACAATGTTATAAAACGTGCTGTTCAGACGAGTATAATTAGTGATTTCTGTGTGTAAACTGTGCCGGATCCTTATCTTCTGCCATCATGCTTTGGGCATTTTTGAGTACCCACTTCTGAGTTCCTATCTCCTAGACCAGGAGCTGTAGACTACAAAGAAGTAAGGCACACGAGTGTTTAAAGAGCATAGTCCAGTGTCAACAGTACACACATCTAGAAGAGGCCATTTATGCAGAGCCCCAAAAACACTGTCGTCAAGTGGGAGAACGGTTTTTAGTGGGAAGCTGAGCCATATCTTGTGACCTGCTGAGGGGGAGATGCCACTTTGGCAGTCATTGGGGTGATATTTGCTACATAACTTCTCCTGCCCCTCGTTCTGTGAGAATACGGATGCTGTCTGGGTTCAAAGCTCACCTCTTTCTAACTTCTAGTTGTGCGACCTTAGGTAAATTGATTTTTGTACATTTTGTTAAATGTGAAACAAAAGTAGCACCTACCTCATAGCACTTTAATAAGATTACACAGGATAATATTTGTAAAGAATTTAGACCAGTGCCTGTAAGTTACCATATTTTATTAAATTTATGATGCTGTCAATTGTGAGACAAATTGCTGTTATATGTATTTCTAACAAAGAAAAGCAATGCCAATTATTGTTTAAGCACCTCCAGACAGGTTAAAAAAATGAACAAATATGTACTTTAAAATCAGTAAAATACAATAGTGGGTGCTGTAAAATGAATAAAACCTAGACCAGGCAAGCTGATTATTCAGACAAGTTTGAATAGGAAAAACCCCCTTTCATTTGCGTTTGTCAATCGTTATCTAGATAACAACAAAATTCTAAGCAAATTATCCTATATAATAAAAGGTAATATGCAAATTGTCCCCTCAACTGGGAGTTTGACCAGGAGTTTGACCAGGGGGCAAGGCTGGCCAGCCACCCACCCATATCCCCTCCCCCTGGCCACCCCGCCCCCATCAGCCCCAATCAGGGCAGGCTGACCAGACCCCACCTGTGCATGAATTTGTGCACTGGGCCTCTAGTATTGCTAATAAATGTCACAATCACTTTTTGACTATTCTAAGAAACTTTTAAAACATATTTACTTTATTTTCTTAATCAGAAAATAAAGCTTTCATTCCAGACTCCCTGGGGTCATTTAAAATCTAATTAAGGCATGATGGCAATTATGAACTGAATGTTTGTGTCCCTACTCCTGCCCCACACTGGGGTTGAAGCCCTAACCCCAATATTTGGAGACAGAGTCTAAGAGGAAGTGATAAAGGTAAAATGAGGTCATGAAGACGGGTCTAATCTGATAGGGCTGGTATCCTTACCAAAAAGGGGAAGAGTCCCAGAGCACTATACCTCTGTGCAGACAGGTTAGAAGGTGGCAGCTGAGAGCCAGGAAGAGAGCCCTCACCAGGAACAGAATTGGTAGTCTCTTGATCTCAACACCCACCCACCAAAATGATGAGATATTACCTGTTGTTTGAGTTACTCAGTCTGTATTTTGTTATTGCAGTTTGAGAAAACTGAAACAGTGGACACAGGGAGGGCTATCGGTGAGACAGGACCTCGGTTGAATTCCTGCTACCCCCATGTGGTTAATCAGCTGTCAGGAATGTTACCTGAAGTGCTTATTTGCAACTGGAAGCCAGAAAAGGATCTCCCACCAACTCTTCCCAGTCCTCGCTTTTCTGCTTACTCAGAGCTAAAGCCCTGGGTTACTACTGACATCTAGAATTACTATTACTTTTATTTTTTACAATTGCATACAACTACCTATGGGAAACCACACTCTTGTTGTGAACATTTGATTAAGTTTATATTTTTAAATAGATGCCCGGTGCATGAAATTAGTACACTTGGGGGGAGGGGGTCCCTCAGCCTGGTCTGGGCCCTCTTGCAGTCTGGGAGTCCTCAGGGATGTGTGGGCCTAAGCCATTAGTCAGACATCCTTAGCACTGCCACGGAGGTGGGAGAGGCTCCCACCATTGCCTCTGGGCTCACCAGCCATGAGCCTGGCTTCTGGCTGAGTGGCGTTTCCCCTGTGGGAGTACACTGACCACTAGGGGGCAGCTCCTACATTGAGCATCTTCCCCCCTGGTGATCAGTGTGTGTCATAGCGACCAGTCATTCTGCCATTTGGTCGATTTTCATATTAGCTTTTTATGCCTGTGGGATCATGCCAAAACCGGCTCTCTGATATCCCTCAAGGGGTCCCAGATTGCAAGAGGGCACAGGACAGGCTGAGGGACCCCACCAGTGCACAATTGAGGCCTGGGAGGGACACAGAAGGTTGGCCAGCAGGGAAGGGAACCATGGGAGTGTTCCAGGGCATGTCTGGCCTGTATTGCTCAGTCCTGATTGGCTGGACACCAACAGCAAGCTAACCTACTGGTCAGAGCATCTACCCCCTGGTGGTCAGTGCACATCATAGTGAGCGGTGGAGCAGCCTTAGCATATCATTAGCATATTATACTTTGTTTTTTTTTGTGTTTTTTTTTAAATTTTTTATTTTTATCTTTATTGTTCAGATTATTACAGTTGTTCCTCTTTTTTCCCCCATAGCTCCCCTCCTCCCATTTCCCACCCCAACCTCTGTCCTTGCCCCCCCACTGTCCTCATCCATAGGTGTACAATTATTGTCCAGTCTCTTCA
>PVJC01040560.1:0-15754 GCA_004026665.1 Murina feae
CAGCTTCACTTTCCCTCCTGCCGCAATGGAAAGGGCTGTTTACTCAGGTCCGTGAGTGGCGGCCGCCATGTTGGCTGGGCTAATTTGCATACAGCCGCTCTGATTGGCTGGTGGGCGTGGCTTACCCTGTCTCGGAGAAACGGTTAATTTTAATATTTCGCTTTTATTAGTTTAGATAGATAAAAATTATACATTAGAAGGAAATTCTTTGAGTTAGCAAGTTAACTTTTATGGATGCTTTATATTTCAGCTTCCTAAGGAACTATTTAACTACTATCCTATTTACTTCAGGAATTATGTATAGAATTGACTCTACACTTGGGAAAATCACATCTTACCTTAATGATGCTGGAGGGAAAAGCAGTTAATAGCTGATACTTTCCTAAAATATTTCCTACTGTATCATTCTAGTCCTGATGGAGCAGAATGGCAAACATATGACAAAGAATTACTTTTCTGTCCACAAAGTTCTGTTAATGAACATTATTAGAAAATGCACTCATCTCTGTTCCTTAAGTATATTTACTCAGTCCCTCTCCATACTCAACATCTTTCATATTTTCCTTCTCTTTATTTTTAGACTATATTGTGGTCATTTCTTTGGCTTTATCTTCCAGTGTACTAATTCTCCCTTTATCTGTTTAAAAATGTCTGGTAAAACTACCAGAGATTATCTTTTTCTTTCACTTATATTTTTCTTTTAATAGACAGAAGAGTCCTGGTACTCTGACACCTGAGGAGCCACCACCTCAGCTATGGACTGGCAATCCGGATATTTATGTGAGAGAAATAAAATGTCCATTTAATTTACAGCCTTATTATGGGGTAAGCCTAACTAATATATCTAATTGTTTTGGGACTACCTAATTCATGAATATTTCTATATCATCCCACAAATAAAATGTAAGGGCTTAAGTGCATCGATTTTATAAACATTGCCTTGAACTACTCAAAAATTATCTTTACTTACACTCAACTACTTTCCATTTAGTTAACCTAACTGAGCTATTATGTAATGAACACCACTCCCAATTATTTTCACAAAGAATTATCAGCCTGGTATTTATAATATAATATATATCTACATTTATTATTCTACTAGGGGCCCAGTGCACAAAAATTTGTGCACTCAGGGGGTCCCTCAGCCCAGCCTGTGCCCTCTCGCAGTCTGGGACTCCTCGGGGGATGTCCACCTGCTGGCGTGTCTGGCCAGCCTAGGTGAGGGGCTGAGGGCTGTTTGCAGGCTGGCCAAGCCCTCCAGTAGGAACTCTTACCCCATTGGGGTGTGGCCAGCCTGGGTGAGGGGCTAAGGGCCGTTTTCAGGCTGCCCACAGCTCCCATTGATCCAAAGTCCCAGCGAGGCTGGCTGGAATCAGGTTTCTGAGGTTTATTTATCTTCTATAATTGAAACTTTGTTGCCTTGAGCAGAGGCCCAGCCGGCCCAGGCAGGCAGTTTCCTCCATCGCTGGTGCAGCAGAAGCCTCCTGTTTGCTCTAGCTCCGTGGGTGCCAGCCGCCATCTTGGCTGGGTTAATTTGCATACAGCCGCTCTTACTGGCTGGTGGGCATTGCTTAGATGTCTTACGGAGTGGTAGTTAATTTGCATATTACTCTTTTGTTAGATTAGATGAGCCTTTACAATATGAACGCTTTTTTCAAAAATCTAAATGTAAACAGCCTTATCTTTAGTCCCAAAGATTTTAACTATTCCCAAGTGTATGTTGGAAGTTCAAGAAGAAAGACTATAAGAAAAAAGTTCATTAAATGATTATTTACAGACTAGAGGCCTGGACTATGAGGACGCAAACTGAGCTGGCGGGTCCCCTCAGCCTGGTCTGCACCCTTGCAGTCCAAGAGGGAAATGTTGGGGGATGTCTGGCTGACAGCCATCCTCAGTGCTGCTGCAGAAGTTCCCCCTAACCGTGAGTTGTAATCCTGGTTTCCAGCTGAGTGGTGCTCCCCCTTTGGGAGTGCCTGGCTGACAGCCATCCTCAGTGCTGCTGCAGAAGTTCCCCCTAACCGTGAGTTGTAATCCTGGTTTCCAGCTGAGTAGTGCTCCCCCTTTGGGAGTGCCTGGCTGACAGCCATCCTCAGTGCTGCTGCAGAAGCTCCCCCTAACCGTGAGTTGTAATCCTGGTTTCCAGCTGAGTGGTGCTCCCCCTTTGGGAGTGCACTGTCCACCAGGGAGCAGCTCCTGCATCTGCCCCCGGTGGTCAGTGCAAATCATAGCGACTGGTCATTCAACCATTCAGTCGATTTGCATATTACCATTTTATAAGATCGGATACCAAAAGTTCTCCTATTGCTACCACTTAGAAATTATCAAGCTAGTCTGGTCTTTGAAATTAAAGCACCTTCTTTTATAGATCCATTTGATTGTCAATATAGACATGTCTTCCATGAGGTACCTCAGATACCTGAATCACAATGCTCCATTTCTTTTCATATCATTCCAAAGAATTTGAAGTTTGGCATTTACTTCACTGTGAAACAGACCTGAGAGATTAGCACACAGAGGTAAAGAAGAGCTGGCTGCATGTACACAGCAATTGAAGAATCAATGTCAGACCAGTCAGAGCTCCCCTCCACCACACCCTACCCCCCAAAAAAAGCAAAAACCAGAATATGGTCAGCTGCAAGATACTGATTCAAACCAGAGGCCAACTCAAAGAAAACCATGGGTTAAAAGCATCCCAAATTCTATATAAAAGCCAATCCTATATAATAAAAGCCTAACATGCAAATCAACTGAACAGCGGAACGACCAGTGGAATGACCCGTTGTTATGACACGCACTGACCACCAGGGGGCAGTCAATGCAGTAGCTGTCCCCAGCTCGCAGGTCCCAGGCCAGCCAAGGGTGCCAACAGGGATCCCCCAATCACCCTGTGGGTTGCCCTGCAGAGGGAGGTGACCAGCAGTGGCAGCGGAGGACAGGGCCAGCGAGCAGATAGCACCAGGCTGGCCAAGACAGGTTGAGAGCAAGGGCCCCAGATCATCCCACCCATCACCTCACAGATTGACTCTGACTGCTGGCCAGGTCTAGGGACCCTACCCAGCCACAAATTTCATGCACTGTGCTAGTCTATATATATAAAAGCTTCAATCATTCGACCACTCACCTGGCAGCTATGATGCATACTGACCACCAGAGACAGACACTCTGACCAGTAGGTTACCTTGCTGCTGAGGTCCAACTGATTAGGACTGGGCAAGACAGGCTGGACACACCCTGGAACCCTCCCATGGTACCTCCCCGGCTCTGATCATGCACCAGTAAGGTCCCTCAGCCTGGCTTGCACCCTCTCACAATATGGGACCCCAGGCCTCTAGTAATAAAATAAAGTAAATGTAGATAAGCAACTGAACTTAAGCAGTGGTTCTCAAAATTTAGTGTGAGTCAAAATTATCAGAACTACTAAGATAGACACAGCTGGGCCTCGCTGCCAATCTCTAATTCAGTAGGTCATAAAGGAAGACTGACAATTTGCATTTCTAATAAGCTCTCAGGAATCTTATGCTGCTGGTCCTGGGATCAACTTTTATCACCACTTAGAGAACATTCATATGAAGACTTCGGGGGGTAATGTTTTCTTTTTCCTTTCTTCTTCATAGAAGCTCTCTAGTTGTGAAAAAACTAGAGCCTTTGTGGTCTCTACTGAGCCACTCGGGATCAAGAAAATATTCAGAGTGAGTGTCCTTGAAATAGCACATAATCATGGGGAAACTTCTGAAAAACTTCTGATCCATGATCCTCATCAGAGACTTTCATAATCTCCCACAGGACCAAACCTACAACAAATTTCTCAAGTTCATTCACTTAACTGGAATCTTACAGCATTAAACATTTCCCTAACCAATCCTGATTTCAAAATTTCAGCAAAGTGAGTAATTTTTTCAAATGCTGCAGTTTCTATTTATGAAATACTGAAAACAAATCTTCATTAATTGATTAGCTATAACAGCTGGTTGGCCTTACAAATATAATTCCCATAAGGGTATCCAAATTATTACAAACCAATTAGCTACTCAGTGTATACCATCAATGTTTTCCTATTCACCTAAAGATTTTAAATTCTTACATTAATTATTTTTTATCCTATAATAGGATATTGATAACAATACAGTTTCTAAAAAATAGAAATTCAATTTAAAATATGTGTAACTTAAGACCAAGTTATGTTTAACTTAGAACTCTGATAAATTTCTAATGGAAGTGTAAAATGGCACAATCACTTTGAAAAACTCTCTAAAACGGGTTCTTTAAAGCTAAATTTACATCTACTGTTGTGACACAATGACTCTATTCCTGGACTGGATGTGTATTACCCAAAAAAATTTTTTAAATGTTCACAAAAACATATGTACAGCCCTAGTCAATTTAACCTAGTGGAGAGAGCATTGGCCCTCTGACTGAAGGGTCCCAGATTTGATTCCAGTCAAGGGCACATACTTTGGTTTCTGGCTTGATCCCTGGCCCAGTAGGGTCAAGTATGAGAGGTAACCAATCGATATGTCTCTTATCAACGTTTCTGTCTCTCTCCCTCCTTTCCACTCTCTCTAAAAATCAATGGAAAAATATCCTCAGGTGAGGATTAACAAAATAAAACAAAAAAATCATATGAACAGGAATGTCCCTAGCTTAACTTAAGCTCTGAGGCAGGCTACACACACACACACACACACACACACACACACACACTCACACAAAAAGTCCTTATACAAAAAAATCAAAATTAAAAAAGTATGATCTGCCCTAACTGGTTTGGCTCAGTAGATAGAACGTCAGCATGTGGACTAAAGGGTCCCAGGTTCAATTCCAGTCAAGGGCATGTACCTTGGTTGCAGGCACATCCCCAGTGGGGGGGGTGTAGGAGGCAGCTGATCGATGTTTCTCTCTCATCGATGTTTCTAACTCTCTATCCCTTACCCTTCTTCTCTGTAAAAAATCAATAAAATATATTAAAAAACAACAACAAAGTATGATCTACTCATACTTAGCAATGAAAAAGGAACAAACTACTGATATAAGCACAACAGAAATGAATCAATAGGTTGAACAAAAAAAATAGGTTGAACAAAAGAAGTCACACACAAAAGAACATATATAGCACTGTGTGATTTCATATATATAAAGCCCCAAAATGTACAATAACCTATGATAATAGCAAGCAGAAAGTGACTAAGTTTGGGACAGGGATAATGGACTGGCAGGGAAGATGAATTTATTCATCATTTCTAAAATGATGGAAATGCTCTATATTGTATTTTGCACAGTGGTAACATTGATGTGTAAGACTGTCAAAAAATCTATCAAATTGAACACTTAATATCTATGCATTTTGCTATATGTAAATCACATTGCACTAAAACAAAATACTTCAAAGCTTAACTATTCAAAGAAAAGAATGATCTGCCAAAGCGATGTTTCCTGGACTCAAAATATACATTAAACAGAACAAATCATTTGATGTTAAAATTTCTAGTCACAGATGAGTGTTTACGGAATCATGATTTTAAGCTAAAAGGAGCATGACTGTACACCAGTTTTCCTTAGACAGTCATACCAATGTAGTCCTGATGTCACAGCATTAATAGTGCCTCCTTCACCTTCAAAGCATTCTAATTTAGATTAACATCTATATACATATTTCAGCTATAAGGGCATTTTATGCTATTTAGTATAATAAGCTCATTCACTTTTTTATCCAATCCACATTTACTAAGCAACTATGTAGATGACCATAGTCCCTATGTTCTCAAATAATTCACATTGCTTCTTTATCCACAATCTAATCTATTAAAATAGAAACATGCAAACTGGTGTCACTCCACTACATGCCAAGCCATGCCCACCAGCCAATCAGAGTGACTATATGCAAATTAACCCAACCAAGATGGCAGCTGGCAGCCACAGAGCTGGAGCAAGCAGGAGGCTTGGTTGCCCCAGCCATGGAGGAAGCCAAGCTTCTGGCCTGCCTGGCCGGCTACGGCAACGAAGTTTCAAATACAGAAGATAAATAAATCCCAGATACTTGTTTCCCCCAGCCTCGCTGGGAGCTAGGGTCCTGGGGGACCAGCCAGCCTGCAAACAGCCATCAGCCCCTCACCCAGGCTGGCCACACCCTCATGGGATGAGGATCCTGCTGGGGGGGCTTGTACAGCCTGCAAACAGCCATCAGCCACTCACCCAGGCTGGCCAGGCACCCCATGGGGGACCCCCACTGTGAAAAGGCTGTGGCCAGCCTACAAACAGCCACCAGGCCCTCACCCAGGCTGGCTTGGCACCTCAGCAGGGACCCCCATCCTGAAGGGGCTGTGGCCAGCCTGCAAACAGCCATCAGCCTCTCACCCAGTCTGGCCAGGCACCCTAGCAAGACCCCCTCCCTGAAGGGGGTGTGGCCAGTCTGAAAATGGCCTTCAGCCCCTCACCCAGGCTGGCCAGACACTCCAGCAGGAACCCCACCCTGATCCGGGACACTCTTCAGGGCAAACCATATGGCCCCCACCAGTGCACCAGACTTCTATTCTACATAATAAAAGGGCAATATGCAAATTGACCCTAACAGCAGAACCACTGGGAATGATTGGTACTTATGACACACACTGACCACCAGGGGGCAGATGCTCAATGCAGGAGCTGCCCTGGTGATCAGTACACTCCCACAGGGGAAGCTCTGCTCAGCCACAAGTCAGGCTGATGGCTGCCAGTACAGTGGTGGTGGTGCCAGTACAGCCTCTCCTGCCTCCTCAGCAGAGCTAAGGATGTCTGACTGCAGCTTAGGCCTGCTCCCCGCTGGCAAGAAGACATCCCCAGAGGGCTCTCGGACTGCCAGAGGGATGTCTGACTGCCAGCTTAGGCCCGATCGCCAGCAGGTAAACATCCTCTGAGGGGGTCCCAGACTGGGAGAGGGTACAAGCTGGGCTGAGGGACCCCCTTGAATGCAAAAATTTTTGTGCACCGGGCCTCTAGTCAAAATATAAAATGGCTAGAAAGATTTCCCCTAAATTTAACATAAAATATACAACTGAGAAAAAACTAAATATGGAACAGATCAGAATTTTTTCTACAAGGTAAGTAGAAAACTTACAAGGAAAAATAATTTTTTGAACTGTAAAAAAAAATAATATGAAGATATTCACAAATATAAAATAAAGAAAACCTTTACCTGCTGCCCTGTACAGTATTTTAGGTTCAAAAAATATACAAGGATTTTTATCCTCTATGCATGACAAAAGAAGTCCTTTGGCCTGGAAAGGGCTTCTGGGTATAACCACCTGCAAAAACAGATTTTTTAAAGACAATTTCAGTAAAAATGTATCCCAGCAAACTCATTATAAGAAGAGTTGACATTTAAATAATCAATTGTTACTAATTAAAAATAGAAATCTGGCATTTTTAGCCTAATTATAATTTTTTATAAAAATTTACATTCTGCCCCAAAATAGTCCACATGTTCAACATTTTTTAGATACCTATCATATTCTGGTGACTAAAAATGCTCTTCTCTTAACAAGCTAAAATTTCATATACATAAAAAATAAAAGGATTCAACAAAGATCATTCATCAAAACAAAAAAGTAAAGTTGTCAGTATCTTTCTGTATTTACCTATAAATAAATAAATATTTTCTATTAATACTCTACAGCTATTTTCGAAGGGTATGCAACTCTCTTCTCCAATTTTAAGTATCAAAATTTCCTCTTCCATGAAAAACAGTCTGCATTTCCTACAGGAAAGAGCAATCCACAGAACTTTATTAATCAAGCACTACAACATTGTTAATGAAAAGCTAAAGAGAAGTGTGGATACTGCACACTTCCAGCTTACAGGAAAAGATTCCAGGACCTTCCTGGGAATGAAGTTGATAATGAAGAAAATGGTAATGACAGGAGATAGCACTTGTTTTAACTGGGTCAACAACACTATGTGGACTAATTCATCTACTGTTCACAGCATCTCCACAAGGTAGCTATTATTATTTTCCCCAATTTAGAAATGCAGACTAAAGCTTAAAGAGAAGTCAAGTAGCTTGCCCAAGGTTACATCATTTGCTAATCAGGTATTCTCACCCAGTTCTGACTGATACACAGCTCAAGTGTGTACACCGTTTTGCCTCAAATCATAAACTTGCATCTAATTTTCAATGATTACTAAATAACTGCATAAAGACAAGCATTACATAGAAAAAGTTACCATTAAAATAAACCTGAACTTATCATGAAGGCTTAAATAAATTCCTTGAAGCAAGCTATATTTGGCTTTCAAAATTATTTTCATTTCATTTTTATTGAAGGACATTTATTCCATTTTCTGTAAAATAACTCCTAGACACAGTGCTTACCACAACACAATGTCTTTATCTTATGTTCCCACTTTATTTTTTCTTCTTCTGTTTTCTTCATGTATTTATTTTTAACATTTTGTACTATATGTACAATTTTCATTTGGGATTAAAGAAAGAGAAAGAGGGAGAGAGTAGAGAAAGTAGAGGAATGAGAGAAAAGATTTGTTCTTAAAATACTAGGTAACATCATAAACATTAATTGTGAATCAATGTTCAGCTCAAGCACAAAAAAAACTATTTCCTCAAGTGTGGCTTCTGTCCCAACTTACCACTTCCAGCTTACATTGAAAAATTATGCAACCTGTACTCTACTGAGAAAATTTTATGACTTTGTTTTAGGAGGGGAAAAAAAAACCATAAACACATGTTCACAACCAGTTCACATTATCAAAAAACAGACACACAGCCATGGGTGAACATATCTATGAGTTTTTATAATGATTCCCAAGGAAGCTCATTAGTAAATAGAACTAAAAATGAAGATAATATAAAAAATGGAGAAAATATGCAAAATGTTTTTATTAAAAGACCCAAGTTATTATAGAAATTGAAGACTGTGTGGAAGGCAAAGAAAGATGCTTCAACTTTCACTTGTTAGAGCAAATATTACCTTCCCTGGAGTGAAAGGCACACCTGGGTAACAGAGGCCTCTATCAGCCTGTTTAAAAAGACACAGACTAAAAGCAAAAGTCTATCCCTTTGACTAGGAATTAAACAGATTTATTAATTTACCCCAGAAAAAGATTTATTAATTTAAATGAAAAAGACCTATTAGAAGGAAACAGAGCTTTGAAACAGAGGAAGATAAACCAACTATGTCCTCAGTCTTATTTAAAGCCTAAAATTATTATCAGGTACTATTAATATCAGCCAGGTACTATTTCTAAGAGAATACTCTATAAACCTGAGCAATGGATTAATAAATATTAAAAAAAATTATGCCCTCTTTTTAAAAGGTTTACATATATTCCCAAAATCCTGCTTGCTTTCCTCTGATAAGCATTTTAGTTAATATTAATAGAATGAACAAAATGAAAACCTCAAATGGAGATCAAATAAAGTTCAGAAATGACTATACCTTGATTCCTGGGCAGTGGGCAAAAAAAGCTTCAGGACTCTGAGAATGGTAGAGAGCCCCATGGCCAACACAACCCCAAGGGGAACGGATAGTGAGGCTTCCACAATTAAAAAGATCTCCAGAACGATATCGGTACTTGGCAGCTTCATTAACAATCTGAGAAAGGAAAAGAGAAGGGACATGTCATAGGGAGTCCTTCAATTGAACCTTAGAAATGATCAGTTACAGTAAACTGCAATCTTATTACCTGATCAAAAGCTGGGAAAATATAATCTGCAAACTGAATTTCTGCAATGGCAGTAGCACCAGTGACTGCAATTCCAATCCCAAATCCAACAATTCCTTGTTCACACAATGGGGTATTAAAAACTCTATCTTTTCCTAAAATAAGAAAATAAAATCATTTTACTATGACAAATGAGAGTAATGTAATGCACAATACAACTGAAAAGTCAATGAGTCGGTAATGGTGAGATGGAGAAAGAAAAGCAAGGGACAGGTGAAGGACATAGAAAATAACTAGTATGATGGCTGTTTAAAATGCAAACATAGTAATTACATTAACTAAGTAATCTAAATGTTACAATTAAAAGACAAAGTGTCACACTGAGATTTTTAAAAACAGCAAAATCCAACTACTTAAAATAAAATAAAAAATAAAGATATCAGAAAGTTATAAATGAAAAGAAAATATATATATACAATAAAAAAAAACCAAAGTATTACATTAATAGCAAAGTAGACTTTAAAGGAAAAGGCATTACCAGAGATAAAAAGAAAAAATTCATTCTTTAAAAGAGTTCAAGTCACAAAGAGGACATGATTCTAAATTTAAACTCTTATAACATAGCCTCCAAATAAATAAATAAACAAACAAACAAACAGATCAGAAAAAAAAGAAATGAATAAATATCCAAGATAGTGGAAAATTTTAACATACCAATCTCAGTAACTAATAGATAAAGCATCTAAACTAATAAAAGAGTAACATGCAAATTGACCATCCCTTCGGGATGCCTAAGCCACGTTCACCACCAATCAGAGCGACTGTATGCAAATTAACCCAGCCAACATGGAGGCCGCCACTCACAGACCTGAGTAAACGGCAGCTTCCATTGCAGCAGGAGTGAAATTGAAACTGTTTGCAGGCCAGCTCGGCTTATCCTGCCTCCAGGCAAAACATATTTGCAACAATGTTTCAAATCATAAACAGCAGGCATGGCCTGGCTACTAAGGGTAACACTGTCTCATTATAGAAGCTAACAGGTAAAGCAGAGAGGAGGTTTCATTATTAGGCCTCAGCTTAAAGGAACAGTGCATCAATTATAAAAGATAAACAAACCCCAGAAACCTGCTTCCAACCAGCCTCGCTGGAACACTGGGTCAATGGGAGCTGTGGGCAGCCTGAAAGCGCCCCTCAGCCCGTCACCCATGCTGGCCACACCCCCATGGGGTCAGGGTCCCCACTGGGGGGCTTGGCCAGCCTGCAAACAGCCATCAGCCCCTCACTCAGACTGGCCAGGCACACCAGCAGGTGTACATCTCCAGAGGGGTCCCAGACTGTGAGAGGGCACAGGCCGGGCTGAGGGATCTTTCGAGTGCACAAATTTTTGTGCACCAGGCCCTTAGTACCAAAATAAAAGTAAAAACTATGTAAGATTTGAACACCATCAACAAACATGATTTAACTGATAAATACACTATACACCTAACAGAGAACACTGGTATTAATTAACCATATACTGGGTTATAAATCTAATCTCAATAAGTTTCCAATAATTAAAATAACATAAAGTGGGAGACAGCAAGATGGCGGCATAGGTAAACACCGTAAATACAGCCGTGCACAACTATTTCAAAATAACCACAAAAAGAAAACACAAACACCACCCACACCCACAGGAAGGCTGGCTGAGTGAAAATTCTACAACTAGAAAGAGATTGAGATTCAGAGGAGTGGCGGAAGCAAAGTACAGAGGTACAGAGGCGCACGCATGGGGCTCGGGGAGAGGGCTGACGCTGGAGGATGCGGTTCTTTTTCAAACCAGAGGGAACCACAAGCTCCCAGCTGCTCTTAACTCCAGTTCCAGGCGAGTTTCTGGGGACCCAAACGCACACCCGGAGAAGGGGGATTGACTAGCACTGGGAGAAAATCCAAAGCGGGTTTCTCTCAGTGTTGCTTGCAGCAATTACCGTGGGACACAGAGACCCAGTGTCTCTTAGCGCAGGGCTGAGAGTCAGCCATAGCTATTTGCTCCACCCTGCAGACTCCCCAAGGCCCTGCCCCTCCCAAGCTGCGTCAGAGGCTTTTGCATATTAAAGGCTGAGTAGCCTAAGGCAAAGGCTAAATCAACACCTCCTTAAAGATACAAGAGCCAGCCTCACCCAGTGGCCAGAGTGGGACCATCCTAAATAAAACTCAGATCCACAAGGAACACACTCGGGGCAGACGCAGTGAGCACAAAAGCCCCACTGAAACAACTCTTGCCCCATAAGGGTATCTCCAGCACAGAAGTTCTCCCACTGTAGACACAGCTGACTCTCATAACCAAGTGGCTTAGAGGTTGTACCTAACTCAGAAAGGGAAGCAGCCAAAATGCGGAGACAAAGAAACAGGTCACAAAGGACAGAAATAGAGGAAAGAAAATGACAGGATATAGAGTTCAAAACCACGGTTATTAGGTTTTTCAAGAATTTTCTAGAGACTGCCGATAAATTTAGTGAGACCCTCGAGCATATGAAAAAGGACCAGCTAGAAATTAAGCATACACTGACTGAAATAAAGAATAATATACAGAGATCCAACAGCAGATGAGAGGATCACAAGAATCAAGTCAAAAATATGAAATATGAAGAAGCAAAACCCACCCAGCTGGAAAAGCCAAAAGAAAAAAAGAATCAAAAAGTATGAAGATAGTGCAAGGAGTCTCTGGGACAACTTCAAGCGTACCAACATCAGAATTATAGGGGTGCCAGAAGGAGAGAGAGAGCAAGATATTGAAAACCTATTTGAAGAAATAATGACAGAAAACTTCCCCCACCTGATGAAAGAAACAGACTTGCAAGTCCAGGAAGTGCAGAGAACCCCAAACAAAAGGAACCCAAAGAGGACCACACCAAGACACATCATAATTAAAATGCCAAGAGCAAAAGACAAGGAGAGAACCTTAAAAGCTCCAAGAGAAAAGCAGTTAGTTACCTACAAGGGGCACCTGTATGTTTGTTAGCTGATTTCTCAACAGAAACTTTGCAGGCCAGAAGAGAGTGGCAAGAAATATTCAAAATGATGAATAGCAAGAACCTACAGCCAAAATTACTTTACCCAGAAAAGCTATCATTCAGAATTGAAGATCAGACAAAGAGCTTCATGGACAAGAAAAAGTTAAAAGAGTTCACCACCACCCAATCAGTATTATATGAAATGCTGAAAGGTATCCCTTGAAAAGAGGAAGAAGAAAAAGGAAAGTAAAAATTATGAACAACAAATACATAACTATCAACAAGTGAATCTAAGAATCAAGTGAATAAAAAATCTGATGAACAGAATAAACTGGTGAATAGAACAGAACCAGGGACATAGAAAGGGAGTGGACTGACAATTTTCAGGGGTTAAGGGTGTTGGGGGTGCGTGAAAAGAATGGACAATAATCGTACACCTTGGGGGTAAGGACAGTGGGGGGGCAAGGACAGAAGGTGGGGTGGGAACTGGGAGGAGGGGAGCTATGGGAGGAAAAAGAGGAACAAGTGTAATAATCTGAACAATAAAGATTAAAAAAAATAATAACATAAAGTATATTCTCTGACCATTATGGAATTAAGCTAGAAATTATCAACAAAAAGATAATTAGAAAATCCTTATGTTAGAAAAAGTTTAAAACATATGTCTAAGTATCTCATGACTCAAAGAGTAAGTTATAATGAAAATTAGAAAGTATTTTGACCGGAATGATAATGAGGACTCTATGTATCCCAAGTTACTCAGGTTCCAATTTCAATAATAGCAGAGTAACCCTCACACATCTAATGAACAAAATATAATAAATAACTATTTAAAGGCACTGGAGAGGCAAAATATAAAAAAAGGCCTAAACTGAAAGAGATTGGATCCTTAGAACAAGTGAATTGCAGTGGATGAGCATGACATATATAAGGCATATCCCTTGAGGGGACACTCCAGTTTCTGTAACATGAGACAGCTAGAATTGACAGGCAGACACTGTCTTATCGGCATGGATGTCAGAGAATGGAGTCTGGAGCTGTTAGTGGCTGGAAATTGGGGCACTAGACCCTAAAAGAAGAGCACTACATGAAGGCACCCCAAAAGGTATGCATTAAATCTTAAACCCTCGGTTGATCCCTGTGCCTACGAGAGACTCCAAAGCACAGCAGGTAGCAGCTGGAAGCTCAAAGAGCTGAGCATGGATTTCAGCTATGCCCACTAAAAAGGAGGCAGAATTTGGAGTTTGAGAGTCTTTCAAATTAAAGGAGCTTGATAAAGAAACACCTTAGGCTTTCCACTGAAACCACAAGGTGTAATGTTACTAGCATACACAACTCAATTCTCATCAGAAATTTTACCACCTCTCAAACCACATTAGCATTTCATGAAAAATTCTAATTTCAGGTACTTGAATGGATAGACACAAGCAATAGCCACAGTCTGAAAGTTTGGGGACAGATCTATGATTCATATTTCAGTTCCACAATACAGGGATACCAGTTCTTCATGGCACATAGAATTTACTTTCAGCTCAATCAGTCCTTTTGAATATGAACCATAAATAGAGCAGGTGCTAGAAAATGCCAACTAGACACATCCTATAGTTTGCACTCTAAAAGCAGCTGCAAAAACTTAAAGCAGGATTCTTATTCATCCCAATCTGTGACTACCTTCTGACTGTGACCTCTGTCCCTCATCAGTTCCCTATTTGACTGTTAGCTGATTGATAATTTCTGAAAATTTATGATTCCATTGAATTAAGAACAATTCACTGGCAGAAAATGAACAAAGATTCCAGCTGCCATCTGTGGAATCCACACCTGTGGAATACCTGAACCATCTGAACCAGAGGAACAGTGTTATTATTTATTCCTTACTACTTCTGGTTCCCTGGATTCACATATTTTTCGTCTCAGTAAATATAGCCCGTTTTGCTCCTAGAAGGCAGAAAAGTTGAGTTTATCAGAATTCTTACTTCAAAAGATGCTTAATTTGAGGAAACAGCTTAACTCTCTTTATGTTTCTATGATCTAGGAAAAAATAAAAACACAACACCTGCTTCAACATGAATTAAATGTTAAAAATCTGTTTCTATTTTCTCCCAAACTGGTAATGATTGAGGGAAGAGCACACATAAAATGTAAAATACTGATGACTTTCTGTGTTATAATGCAATTAACCTGATATAAAATTCATACACACAGTGTCCCAATGGGTAAATTAATAATACATACCACTGTATGTACTACACTATTAGCTAAGACAGGTGTGGGTTTAAGTGTCACCTCCACAAATTACTAAAGCCTAAGGCTGAATTTCTACTTGTAACAGAAGAATGATGACACTGAAGACTAAGAATTCACACTTATTCAAACATTTACAAAGTACCTAATACTATATAGACACTATTCTACATGCAGAAGATACAGCAGGAAAATAATTCTATCCTTATAGAATTTATATTCCAATCAGAAAAAGGACAAAAACAAAATAAATAAGTAAAATATATAGTGTGTTAAATGATAAAAGGTGCTATGGAGAATGGTAAAGCAGGAAGTAGGTGACTGGGGGAGCAGGTGGAACTATTATGATTTTAAATAGGATGATGGGGTAGGACCCACTGAGATGTGACATTTAAAGGAAGAGATGGGAGAAACAAGATGGCGGCATAGGGTAGACACCGCATATGCAGCTGTGAACAACTATTTCAAAAAAACCACGAAAAGAACACACGGACACCCCTCGCACCCACAGGACGGCTGGCTGAGTGAAAATCCTACAACCAGAGAAGAGTCTGAGACTCAGAGCAGTAGCGGAAGCAAAGTACAGAGGTACGAAGGCGCGCGCACGGGCTCGGGGAAGGGCAGATACCGGAAGGCCGTGGTTCGTTTCCAAAACGGAGAGAGCCAAAAGCTCCCAGCGGCTCTGAACTCCAGCTCCAGACGAGTTTTGGAGGTCCCACAGACAACCAGAGACTAGCATCAGAAGGAAATCCAAAACGGGTTTCTCTCAGCGTTGCTTACAGAAATAAACGTGGGACACAGAGTCCTTGTGTTCCTCAGCGCAGGGCTGAGGAGCGCCATAGCTGTTTGCTCCGCCCCGCCCGGCG
>PVJC01040561.1:0-15754 GCA_004026665.1 Murina feae
GAGCCTCAGATGCGGCTGGGGGCAGGTCCCCAGTGGTGACACACACACACACACACACACACAGAAGGCGCCTGGCAGACTGAGGCCATCATAGGACATCCACTGAGGGGTCCCAGACTGTGAGAGGGCACAGGCCGGGCTGAGGGACTCCCTCCACTCCGAGTGCACAAATTTTTGTGCACCGGGCCCCTAGTTATTAATGTTCCCAAATAATTTACATCTATTTTGCAGAACAGATACAGAGTAAACATTCCAACTCTTATTATCAAAATACTAGAGGCCCGATGCACGAAATTCATGCAAGAGTAGGCCTTCCTTCCTTCCCCTGGCTGCTGGCACCAGCTTCTCTGGGACCTGGGCTTGCTTCCCTCCGGCTGCCCACAGGCACTTGGGACCCCTCTGGCCTCCTGCAGGCATGCAGACCTGAGCTTTCCTTGCAGCCCACTTCGTCCAGCCTAATTAGCATATCATACTTTAATTATTAGAGATTGGTACAGGTGGCTCTCTCTAGGAGCATGCCCCCGCCTTTCCCACCGTCCTCACCCTAGGTGCGTTTTCCTTGTCTCTCTCTTTCTCCTAAGTTCCAAAGGCTGTTCTTTTGCCTCTGGAACTTGTTTTTTGAGCTCATTTCTTCCACAGCTCACTTCTACCTCTGTGACTTACAAATAAATTTAAAAAAAGAAAGAAATAATAAAATAAAATATTGGTGAAATAAAGGCAAATATTTATTACTTCCTTGTTCCATCTTTTTTTATTGTACTAATAGATATAACATAAAGTTTATCATTTTAACCATTTTTAACTGTATAGTTAAAAATGTACAGTTAAGTGGCAACCCTCTCCACCATCCATGTCCAATACTCTTTTCATCTTGCAAAATTAAAACTCTGTATCCATTAAACATAACTTCTTATTTCCACTTCTTCCCAGCCCCTGCCAACCACCATTCTACTCTCTGTCTCTGTGAATTTGACTACTGTAGATATATAAGTGGGATAATACAATACAGGGTGTCACCAAAAATGTATGCACATATTTTGAATAATTATAAAGGCAAATGTATTTTATTTTCATTTAACAGCCATCAAAGTGTGTATACATTTTTGGGAAAACCCTGTAGTTGTCCTTTCATGTCTGGCTCCTTTTACTTTGCATAATGTTTTTTTAAAATATATATTTTATTGATTTTCTTACAGAGAGGAAGGGAGAGGAGTAGAGAGTTAGAAACATCAATGATTTGAGAAATATCGATGAGAGAGAAACATTGATTAGCTGCCTCCTGCACACACCCCACTGGGGATGTGCCTGAAACCAAGGTATATTCCCTTGACCGGAATTGAACCTGGGACCCTTCAGTTTGCAGGTCGATGCTCTATCCATTGAGCCAAACTGGTTAGGGCACTTTGCATAATGTTTTTAAGGTTCATTCATGTTGTAGCATGGATCAGATTTTCATTCATTTTTAAGACCAAAGGATATCCCATTGTATGTATATACTACATTTTATTTATTTGTTCATCTGTCAGTCGACCCTCGGGATTTTTTACTTTTTGGCTATTGCGAGCAATGCTTCTACAGACACGGGTGTCCACATATCTGTTCAAGTTTTTGCTTTTATCTCTTTTGGGCATGCATCCCGAAGTGGAAATGCTTGTTTTTGGTTTTGATCCTCATTCTTCTCATTTGGTGTTCCAGGCCAGTTTGCATTTCTGTTTCACAAGATGCATTTTATCAAAGAGGAGAGATGGAGTCCTTTTCCTCAGCCTGGCACAGAGTCAACCTGCCTGTACCACTATGACCCAGCAGACCCACTCACTGGTCCCAAGGGCTCCCCTGGGGATGAGCTGTTTCTGTGGCCTGTTTGTGTGAGATAGGAGCACCCTTTGTGCCTCCCACAGAAAGAGCTCTATAGGATTGCCCCTCAATTTCTCCTAACTATGACCATGAACTAGGGTAGAGTTAGGAGGAAGGCTTGTACCTGTCCATGAAAATTCACTTCTTTACAATGCTGCTACAGATGGTCTTTGCATATCTGAAATGTATTATACATTGCTAGGCAACCCGGGTGCAAGCGTGTGTGGGCTGTGGCCTCCCAGTTTAATGAGGGGCTTGTGGTTATCCCCCTTCTGTCCCCTTCAAAGCAGGGATTAGAGCTTGACTGTCTCATGCAAGGGTATTTAAAAAGTCATCGAGTACTTGGGTGTGCTTTAGCAATGGTGGGTCTTGGTTTGGTAGGTTCTGTAACTGGACAATTTATGGTCCCTGTAAGGAAAAGAATACAAAATAGTGGATTCAAAATAAGGTATCTTTTCAAAGGGATCCATACAAATAAGGGGTGTGTGGGGGGTATGGGGGAAGGACTGAAGCATGAGCTTTATTACCTTCACAGTAAACCAGCTTCTACATTTGAGGGGCATTAAACAGATCTTTCATCCCAAATCTCCCCCTTAATGGCCCTATTATGTGCCCAAAATCTCTGTCATTTTCTTTTCATAGCTAAGAAATTAAAGTGCTTCGTAATATTGGAAATGTTTGGGTGTCAGAAAGCACTTAAGCCCATGCAACTGCAATTTTCCAGGGCTGAGAAGGCTCTGATGGCAAGGGTCAGGCCTGGAGGATAACAAGGTTTTTAAAAATTCCATGTTTGCTGTATAAAACTTTGAGAGACACAAAGAGAAAAACAAATTCACCTACTAATTGTTCTACCATCCATAGACAATCTCTGTCAACATTTTGGTGAGTATCTTTCCAGGCTGTTTCACATACCCTCAAATGTATAACCTGCTTTTATTTATTTCTTTTTTCTGCATTAGAATACTCAGGAACATTTCTTGACTGTGCATTTTGTAAATATATACTTACACATTAAAAAAAACTTATTTCTTATGAAAAGGAAAAATAAAACATCCAAACACTATTGTTGAATAGATCCTCAGGGCTAGTTGGACATTGCAAAAGAACAAAAGAGCAGTTGCTGCCACCTAGGGGGAAAATGTTACAAATACTGAAAGGATATTTTAAGATAAAGTTTGATGTATTAAGCTGAGATAAGGGGTCTAATTTTTAAAAAATTTCTGAGGATATTTTTTCCCCATTGATTTTTAGAGAGTGCAAGGAAGGAGGGTGGGAGGGGGAGAGTAGGAGAGAGAGAGAGAGAAATATCTGTGTGAGAGAGACACGTTAATTGGTTGCCTCCTGAATGTAACCCAATGGGGGCCAGGATTGAACCTGCAACCCAGGTACATGCTCTTGACCAGGATCAAACCTGTGACCCTTCGGTGTGCAAGCCAACACTCTAACCACTGAGATACACCGGCCAGGGCACAGTTACAAGATACTTTATCTCATAATGTTGAGGGCATTGCTCCATTGTCTTTGAGTATCCTGTATTGCTGTTGAAAATCTGACTGTAGGTCAAATTAATGATCCTTAGTACATTATGTGGCCTGGCTTTTCATTCTGAAAGCTTTTAGAATCTTTTCTTTATTCCCAGTGTTTTGATATGTTAAGATGATGTGCCTGAGAGAGTGTGGCAGAGACTGCTATTGGGTCATCAAAAATCATGTCTTGCCCTAACTGGGTTGGCTCAGTGGAGAGAGCATTGGCCTGTGAACTGAAAGGTCTCAGGTTCAATTCTGGTCAAAGGCATGTACATTGGTTGTGGGCACCTCCCCAGTAGGAGAAGTGCAGGAGGCAGCTTATCGATGTTTCTCTCTCATGGATGTTTCTAACTCTCTATCTTTCTCCCTTCCTCTCTGTAAAAAATCAATAAAATATATATTTTTTAAAAAATCATGTCTTCCTTCCACGGTGCTGAGTGGTTTCAGGGAATCCTGTGCCCTGTCCTGTGTGGCATCTCCCAGCACCTCGGTGTCTTGGAAGAACCTGGGACTAGTTCTCTCCAATGGAAAGAATGTGAGTGGAATTGATGTGTTGGCTCACATGGTGGTGGGATCAAGGGAAAGGACTGAGGGTGGGGTGAGAAACAGGGATATGCCTAGTGCTTGGCTGACCAGTGTCAGAGAAGGTCTACCTTCCTATTCCCACTCTAGCTCCACTTTCAACCCCACACCTCCCTCCTGCCTCTGCTAGGTCCTTGCTGACAGAGTCTGACTTCTCTGGGAGAACTGCCTCATGTTTGGCTCACACACTTCTTTCTCAAGGCTCTCAGGTTGCTATTCTCTCTACTCTGATAAGTTGCCTCTCATTCAATCATTGTGCATTTTCCAAAAAGTTATCAGAGTCCTTTTCTGCTGTTCTCTTTATCTTTATGAATTATATCAGTTTCCCTCCCTTAACTGTTATTTTAGTGGCTTTGGGGAGTGTATTAGTTTCCTAGGGATGCTATGACAAATTACCACAAAATTGGTGGCTTAAAACAACAGAAATTTATAGTTTTACATTTCTGGAGGCCAGAAGTCTAAAATCAGTCTTACAGGGCTGAAATCAAAGTGTTGGCAGAGCCATGTTCCCTAAGTAGGCTTTAGGGAAGTGTCTGTTCCTTACTTCTTTCAGCTTCTGGTGGCTGCCAGCATTCCTTGGCTTGTGGCCACATCACTCTAATCTCTCCTCTCCTATCACATGCCATTCTTTTCTGTCTGTGTTACACCTCCCTTTGTCTCTTTTCTTTTCTTTTTAAATATATATTTTAAATATATTTTTAATTAATTTCAGAGAAGGAGAAAGAGATAGAAACATCAATAATGAGAGGGAATCATTGATTGGCTGCCTCCTGCATGCCCCTTGGGGATCGAGCCTGCAACCCGGACATGTGCCCTTGACCGGAATCAAACCTAGGACCCTGCAGTCTGTAGGCCAACACTCTATCCACTGAGCCAAACTGCCTAGGGCTGTCTCTTTTCTATAAAGATATTTGTTGTTGCACTCAGAGAATCCAGGATAATCTTACTATTTCACGGGCCTTAATCACAATGCCACATAACATTCATAGGTTCTGGGGATTATGACACGGGCATATCTTTGGGAGCCATTTAGTTTACCACAGAGAGAGAAGATAAAAGGGTATGGTAAATCCACCATATGTAATAGTCCTTTCTCCTTTCTATGTTTTCTTCTAGTTACCACCATTTAATTTCCTTTTATACATTTAAACCTTTGATACAGTTGGCATTTGTTTTGGAATAGAGCTTTTCTATCATCCCAAACACTAATTATGAAATATTTGATCTTTCTTCCATATAGAGGAAACAAAGGTGACTTTTAAGAGAAAAAATTTAAAACGTTTATTTTTTTGTAATACTTACAAAAACATTTTTTGCAAGTTTAAAACAGACAACTATAATTTTGGGGAAATTGCCTTTGTTCAGTGTGGATTCTGGAGAGCATGAGTGACATGCCCGCCTCCGCATGGAGAACACAAAGCCCCCCTCTAGGTCAGTCTTCCTCTAAGGAGAGCATGCAGCCTCAGGTGGTAGGACGAAGAATTGTCAGCATCAGCATTGCTCCTACACACAACAGTGGGAGAATCGTGTGGGGTGGGGCATGACACCCTTCCATGGCTCTGGCCTCCCAGCCTTACAGGAATGATAAACTTTAAGTTGTGCAAGCCTCTAACTGCTGTGCATGTATTGTAATCTATATATATAAAAGCCCTGCAACCAGACCAACAGGATGACCAGAACAACCAGTGGCTATGACACACACTGCGGCAGCCAACCAGCCTGATCCAGTCCCTGACTGGACCACAACACCCTGATCGGGGGCCAGGCTGGCCGGACAACTCCCTGCGGCCCCTTTCTCCAGGTAGTCCCTACCCCTTTCGGAGCAGGCCAGTCAGACCCCACCGGTGCACAAATTGTGCACCGGGCCTCTAATGAGTAATAAGAGGACAAAATAAGCTAGATCCTAGTCAGACCTCCGAGGGACCACAGGCCTGGCTGATCTTCAAATGAACTTGAAAAAGTACAAAATGCTCAAGTTTTCACCCCATCTCTGGCACACCCCAGAGGCAAATAACCAATTGCCTCCATAGTGGTTTCAATGCAGGCTGTGAATACGAATTTTTCCATCGCAGCCTTCTTTTCCTTACTTAAGGAATGCATGCCAAGGTAACTGTCTTGTTTAATGCACTGTAATTTAGTTCCTCTGCGGCCTTTGTGTGTCTGAGTCACTTTTGCAGCAATGCTAGGTGATGCAAGTAGAAGAATATTATTTCTGAAAACCTGAAATTTCAAACTGGGTCTTTTATTT
The DNA here is from genome assembly GCA_004026665.1 of Murina feae. Classification (NCBI taxonomy): domain Eukaryota; kingdom Metazoa; phylum Chordata; class Mammalia; order Chiroptera; family Vespertilionidae; genus Murina; species Murina feae. Next base: position 6,211 of record PVJC01040561.1, read on the forward strand.
CTATTATCTCATTTGTTTTAGTCTTAATTGTGACATTCAGATTACTAAAACAATGTCAGAATCTGAATAAAATTTTTTTTTGTCCCAAGTACAAATATACCAAGCTACAACTCAATTTCACAATATTATTTCTTTAATTTGAAGCTCATTATCATATTGTTTTTATCTCCTCCACGTCTGAACCACCTATCTCCCACTCACATACAAAATATATCTCTGGGATTCCAGATCTTTCTTTTTGGGAGATCTAGATTTTCATGTATTCTATTTTGTTACTTTTCATACCCTCTAAGTATCCCTCTTCATCTAAGTTTGACTATCTTATACTTATCCAATACCAGCTCTTCCTTCTTCTAATAGTATAATAACCCAGTTATAATCCTTTACCGTTGTTTCTAGTGTGCCCAAAGAGTGAAGAAAGGAGATGGTGAGTTTGAAAGAAAACGTGAGCTGTGAACAAAGAAAGAGGAAGAGAAGAGGGGGCTATGAAGAGAAGAGGGAGTGGCTCTTAAAGCAGTATCTTGTGTCTTCTCCTTTTCTAATATCAGGCACTAGAATGAACTGTACTGAACGCCTGGCACAGAAGCAAAGGACGAGCAGTAACAGAAGTTAGGGTGCAGATACTTCTCTTGCATCTCCTACTTTTTTCGTTGGCTTTCTTGTGGAAACCTTAGCATAATGCACTATTGCTTGGTTTACAAAATGTTTATTTGTTTATGAAAGTAGCTAAGATGAGAGTAGAGATTTTATTTTTTAAAATATATTTTTATTGATTTCAGAGAGGAAGGGAGATGGAGAGAGAGATAGAAACATCAATGATGAGAGAGGATCATTGATCAGCTGCCTCCTGCATGCCCTCACCTGGGATCGAGCCTGCAACTGGGGCATGTGCTCATAACCCGGCATGTCCTCCTGACCAGAGTCGAACTTGGGACCCTCCAAGCTGCAGACCAACATTCTATCCACTGAGCCAAACCAGCTAGGGCAAGAGTAGAGGTTTTAGAATCAGAAAGACTTGGTTTTAATTCTCAGCTTTTCTATGTGACCGTGGTTTCATTATATAACCACCTTAAGATTTAGCTTTAGCTTTCTCACAATGCTTAAAATGAAAAAATGAGAGGAGAAAATGTATAAAATGTGTAAAAACAGCCCAGAATACGAATTAATTTATTCAGCAAATAGTTATTGAGTGTTTACTATGTGCTAGACCACCTGCCAGGTACTGAGAATACTGTGGTGGATGGCATTCTAATTTAAGATCCCTGCCCTCCTGAAGCTTACTTTCCAGCAGAACTAGATAAGAAACATGTAAACAAATCAATTACATAGTTACAGGTGCTGGTTAGCCCACAGTGAAATTGACAGGGCATGTCACCAGGAACAGGAGGGAGGACATACTAGCTGGGGAAATCTCAGCCTAAAGGATGAGAATGGGTCAATAGTTGCAAGAGCTGTTTAGGACATTAGCTTAGAAAGAGATGGGATTCTACTCACCGTCAGAGGCCAGCAGTGCAAGTGCAAGGTTCCTCCTTGTCTCCTTATGGCACGTGTCCTATGTCCCTGGCCCCTGAGAGTAGACTCAGAGAACGGAGAGGGTGGGGAGAGGCAGTCAGGACAGAGGCAGAGCCTGGGCACCTGCAGAGACTTCTTAGCTGTGTGACCCAGACACACGGTCTGGCTGGATTTGTGAGTTTCACTAAGGACACATTTCAAGGGAGAGAAGGGCTGTGCTTTGAAGACTGAGATGAGATGGTGTGCCTGTGACTTCCCCTCCTCAACAACCTCCTTATCCAACTTAAATTCACTGGTAACCATTATCATCACCTTCTTCAGTACACCGCAGACTCCCTTGTCCATCTCTTGGTACTTCATACTCACTTGGACCTACTCCCACCTTGTTAATCCAGCTGACTACCCTACATGTGTGAAGTGGAGTGGAAAACCACATGCAACCTCCCTGACTGCTCTCAATTTAAATCCATGGAAGACCTTATGCTGCCCAGAAATCTTATGAGATTTTGCCGGTCCTTCTCTCCTCCATTCTCCTTCCTGCAGGCTGATGAAGGGAGGGGTTGAAGCATGATCCCTTCCCTCCCATACCAGGTGGATAAGAGAAAGGCAGCCCTGTGAGCCCCAGCTCCCCTTCCTGTTACTTTCTCTTCATCCACACGATGTTTACTGAAGCACTATGTGCACTAACCAAGATATGGCAGTATCCCCCATGCCCATTAAAGGAAGACCCGATAAAGAAAATGTGGTGCATTTACACAATGGAATGAACAAGAATGAGATTTACCATATGTGACCACATAGATGGACCTTGAGAGTGATGCTGAGTGAAATGAGTGAGACAGAGAAAGACAAATCTATACGATTTCACTTACATGTGGAATCTAAAAAACAAAAGAAGCAAACCAAACACCCAGTTCTGGCTGGATGCCTGATGGTTAAGTATGGATAGAATCCACAGTGAATATGCCAAAAACCCTTTCCTTTCTACTCTGGCTCCATCTATTGGAGGGAAAGGACCAACGCTGCCTCTTTTATTCCATTATGGCTTTGTTGGCAATCTTCGACTTAAGTAGAAATTAAATACACCTTTCCTTAATGTTACTCTTAATTTTGACTCTGTCAAGTTCTATTCCAAGACACAAGGAATTTAAGTGTTTTTTTTTATTATATCTCCTGGACACATTTTTTTTTTCCTTGAAAGGACGACCTGGTGTCCCTTAGTGGTAATTAATTACTTTGGCTAGAAAGGGCTTATGGGAGCTGTAACCTCCCTCCTATTTTCACTGGTCCTCAATTACTGCTTCTCATATGCAGATGTTGCCTTTCTGGAAGACCTTCCATTGATAACCGTTACCCCTATTAGAATCACAGGGACTGGCCTGGGTCTTAGGTTCTTGGAATTGCATTTCTGACTTTTGCAATTTACTTCTATGTTCAAGTCCAGGGATGAGTGAGCAGCTTTGGTTTATTAATTCTTCCAACTAATATTTATTAAATGCCTACTATAGGAAAAACATTGATTTGCTTTAATAAGACTATTTAGTGTACTCTTATTAGGAGTGTATTACAGTTGCTACCCTCCTGAAGGGTTGTATCTTCTAGGAGGAATGAAAGGATGGATATGGAGTCAACAGTGACTAAACATAATGCATGTGACACAGCAATAAGTGCTGTAGAGAACAGCAAAGTGAGGAAAAGGAGCTAGGGTCTGGGGGTGGGCACTCACTATTTTATGATTTGCAAAGGTCTCACTAAAAAAGTGACATTGGAAAGGCACCTAAAGAAAGTGAGGCATGTGGTTATCTGGGAGAAAAGCATATAAAAAATAATTAAAGGGAGCCCCTTTAAAAATGGAGTTGGAGCTGCCATCCTAGAGAAACTGCCTTGGGCATCTTATAACTCAAACCTTTGGCACATTGAACAGGACAACCAACCTTTAAACTGGGCCCAAAGCAACACTGTGGCTCAAAGAACTGTTTGCTAGGACAATAAGACCGCAGCAGATATTATGACTGTAGGGCTGATGACTACCCAACTAAAAATTAAAAGAATCCTATATAATAAAGAGGGAATATGCAAATTGACCATCATTCTGGTCAATTTGCACCCACAGCTGAGGCTAAGTTCCCATAACAAGCCTTAAGGAGCAATCAGCAGGGACCTGAGGCTGTGTGCCCACCCACCTCCTGCATGGGGCTTGACAGGGGACCTCAGATTGTGCCTTCCACCCGCAGAGCTTGACAGGAGACCTCAGGCTGCTCCCCCTGCCCTGGCACCAGGCCATTGGAACTCAGGCTGCACCCTCTTACCTGGCGCCAGGCCAGGGGACCTCAGGCCATACCCTCCGCTCTGGCCCCAGGCCAGAGGACCTGAGGCCGTGCCCCCCACCCAGCGGGACTTGACGGGGGCCCTCAAAGTGTGCCCTCCACCCTGGTGCTGGGCCAGGGGACCTCAGGCCATGCCCCCCACCCCAGCACCAGGCCAGGAGACCCCAGGCTGTGCCCCCTGCCCTAGCGCCAGGCTAGGGGATCACAGGCCACTCCCTCCACCCAGCAGGGCTTGATGGGGGACCTCAGGTCATGCCCCCCTGCCCTGGCACCCAGAGGACTTGAGGCTGCACCCCCCACCCCCACCTGGCAGGGCTTGACAGGGTGGGACCAGCTGGGTCTGGATCTAGCCCAATGGAGGGAGGCCGTCCAGGTTTGGGTCTAGAGCGATTTTGAGGTGCATGTGGGTGGTTGAAGACTTGACTCTGGGTTTCATGGTGTACCCCAGACTCTGACAGGAGGAATATTTTCATATATGTTTTACTAATTTTCTTTAATTTCTGACACTTCTATTATAGAGAAAGGGCAAATAGCAATATTAAAATATTTTCTCTAATTAATCCCCTTTTAATGTGCACGAATTTCATGCACTGGGCCACTAGTTGTTTATAATTAGCATCACTATGTTAGTTTGGCTGCACCAATGGAAGTGCCTTTCTCTATTGATGCCATTGTCCCCCTTCCCTTTCTCATAAACCTTTGTCTCCTAATAGGAACATTACTTGGTTCCTGCCTGAATCAGTGCTTGTTGAATAGCTATTACTTTGGATCTTAAATAAATGCTTGTTGCCTCTGACTTTGGCCTTTTATTTTTAGGTTCACAAACATTTTAGGCAGAAGGAACAGCAAATGAAAAGGCCCTGAGGTAGAGGGCCAATGGGGCTGGAAAGGAATAGGTGAGAGGACAGATGAGAGAGGCAGAGGGCAGAAGATCACGTGGGGACTTAGAAGCCATTTTAAGGGCGTCACATCGGCACTGAATGAGATAGGACGCCGTTTGAGTATTTTGAGCAGAAAAATGACATGATCTGATTTAAATTTTTATAAAATTTAAGAAGAAACCATAGTGAGAGCAGATGCAGAGCAGAAAAACTGTTGGGAGGAGAAGAATCGCCCCCTCCCCTTTAGCTCTCATGGCTGGACAAATAATAAAGTTGACACAAAGCTAGATTAGCAGGAGAAAAATTAAATACATGTTCATTGGAGAATCCCAATATGATACTCAGATCATAAAATGAGGCTCAAAGAAATGATCAAATTTAGCACATTTTAAACTTTTCAGATAAAAGCAATACATTTTTGAAATATTGACAGGACAAAGAAAGTGTTCATAGAAAGGCATCCAGCCCTAGCTGGTTTGGTTCAGTGGATAGAGCATTGGCCTCTGGACTGAAGGATCCCAGGTGTGATTTCAGTCAAGGGCACATGCCTGGGTTGCAGACTCGATCCCCAGTAGGGGCTGTGGAAGAGGCAACCGATAAATAATTCTCTCTCATCGTTGATGTTTCTGTCTCTCTTTCTCTCTCCCTCTCCCTTCCTCTCTGAAATAAATAAAAAATATATTTTTAAAAAAGAAAAGAAAGGCATTTAAGCAGGGTTTCGGCTTACCTAGCAGATTAGTTAAAGAGTTGCAAGGTTTGTTTATACAGGCCTTTTCAACTCTGGATTTCGTAATGCTTGTGATAAGGTTGTCTCAGTCCTTCAGGAGTGGGGAGGGTGCCTATCACGGGAAGGGTTATTTGCTGCATTTAGAGAGACAGAGAGATGTTAGAGAGCTCCCCTCACTCCTGCTGCCTTTCAAGTGATTTTAATTTAGAATAATCAATATGTCATTGTGGGATACCTTGAGGTGCTCTGCCTCAGCCCCAACAACACAACAGGGGACTATATTGCAATACCCCAAACAAGAAATAATGGTGGCTGGCTCCCAGGGTAGTAGCAGATGGAGGGTAAGTAATGGTCTGATTTTAATATCATCTAAGGATAGAACTGATAAGATTTGCTGGTGGATTAACTGGACGTGAGATGAGAGATGAAGGAAGGCTTCAAGGATGACTGTAAGATTTTTAGCCTGAGAAAACCAGAGGATAGAGTTACCATTAGTTGACACAGAGAAGACGATGGAAGAGAAAGTTTATTTCTGTGGGGTATGATTCAGAAATCAGTAATTTCATTTAGCATATGTTAATTTGAGAGGCCTATTAGACATTCAAGTAGAGATGGTGAGTAGGTAGATGGAAAATTAGTTTTGGAATTCAGGCTTGTTGTTATAAGAATTGTTCAAACCTCTAGAGAATTTTTGAGTAAATTTGAACCAAACTGAGGACATGCCAGAAAGCAAAGTCTCAAATGCTCTGAACAATCACGGTTTGTTTTTTATACATTTGGGAATTAAGGAGGGAACATAAGGAAGATTATATGAATAAGGGAAAAGGCAAAGCAGGGAAATTTCCGTGACTGCATTACAGGGTAAACAAGGTTATGTGCTCTCTGGAGGTGGTCAGAGGGTCTGGGAAAGGGGGTTACTTCTGGCATTTCGAAGGGGTTAATCTAAGTGCACAAGACCAATGGACCGGGCTTGCTTAACAGCCTTTTACTGAAGAAGTGACAGGCCTGAGATATGACTCCCCACTGTGACCTGCCCAGTTAGGAATTTATAACCAATTCACCCTGTGAGGTTACTTTCAGTCACTAAAGTTATATACTCCTGTTTCCATCCACAGGCTAGAGGTCCAAGCTGAAGATAAAAATGTATGCTTCAGAAGCATACAGGTATGGAGACATATTTTATTATATTTATTTCTAGAGGCCTGGTGCACAAAAATTTGTGCACTTGGGGGGGTCTTTCAGCCTGGCCTGTGCCCTCTTACAGTCTGGGCTCCCTGGGGGATCGGGCCTAAGCTGGCAGTCCGACATCCCTCTGGCAGCCCAGGAGCCCTCAAAGGATGTCCACTTACCAGCGGGGAGCAAGCCTAAGCTGCAGTCAGACCTCCTTAGTGCTGCTGAGGAGGCGGGAGAGGCTCCCACCACCACCACTGTATTGGCAGCCGTCAGCCTGGCTTGTGGCTGAGCAGAGCTCCCCCTGTGGGAGCGCGCTGACCACCATGGGTCAGCTCCTGCATTAAGCGTCTGCCCCTCGTGGTCAGTGTGTGTCATAGTGACCAGTCATTCCTAGTCGTTCTGCTGTTAGGGTCAGTTTGCATATTATCCTTTTATTATATAGGATTATCTTTAAAATATATTTTTATTGATTTCAGGGAGGAAGAGCGAGGGAGAGAGAGATAGAAACATCAGTGATGAGAGAGAATCATTGATCAGCTGCCTCCTATACACCCCTTTACTGCGATTAAGCCAGCAACCCGGCATGTGCCCTTAACTGGAATCGATCTTGGGACCCTTCAGTCTGGAGGTTGATGCTCTATCCACTAAGCCAAACCAGCTAGGGCTGAAGACATGTTTTAAAGTCAGGAGGCTGTGTGAGATTCCTGAGCAGAAAGAGGGAGAATAGAAGGTCTGAGGACTAAGCCCTGGATACTCCAACATTTAAGAGTTGGGGACATGAGGACAAACCAGCAAAGGAGACAGAAAAAACATTCCTTGAAGGCAATGGAAGGAAGCAATTGTAGAAGGAAGGAGGAATTCATAAGAAAGGATCCAGTAAGGAGAGGACTGAAAATACATTGGAACATTTAGCCACATGGAAGTCACTGATCTTGACTCAAGGATTTTCGGTGAAGTGAAAGTCTGACTTTAATGATTTGGAGAGAGAATAGGAGGAGAGAAGTGGAGACAGAGAATGCATAACTCTCTTAGATTTTTTTCTGTAATGGGAACGGAGAAGTAGAGCAGCAGCTGGAAGTGGGGTGTGGTTTTTTTATTTTTCCCAGGAATGCTAGTATGGTTTAATATTCGTAATTCAATCACTATAATTCTTTACACCCATACTTTAGAAAAGCCACATAATGCTATACTATATAATAAAAGGGTAATAAGCAAATTGACAAAACGAGGGAACAACTGGTTACTATGAGCATTGACCACTAGGGGGCAGAGCCTTAATGCAGGAGCTGCCCCCTGGTGGTCAGCCGTGCTCCAACAGTGGGAGTGCAGCTGAACCAGAAGCTGGGCTCACAGCTGGTGAGTGCAGCTGCAGTGGTGGGAGCCTCTCCCGCCTCTGTGGCAGCACTAAGGGTGTCCAGCTGAAGGCTTAGGACATCCTCCGAGGGCGAGAGGGCTCAGGCTGGGCTGAGGGACCCCCTGAGTGCACTAATCTCGTGCACCTGGCTTCTAGTTAATTAATACAAAAAATATATGCTACAACTCAAAATAGCAATGGATGGAAACTACTGTCAACATGAGAAAGTGCAAATCTCTATTTATAAAAAATGTTTGAACCAAACAAAGGATATACCTGGAAGCAAAATCTCAACAGAGATAAATGCTTCTGAAAATGAGTTTGCAGTTTCTTTTATGCATTTGAAATTAAGGAGGAAGCATAAGAAAGACTACCAGGAGGTGAAGAAAGCAAAGGGGTGGGGGGGAGGGGGGAGTTTGGATCACAGGATAAACTCTTGAGGGCAGTCATTGGAGGATGGTATTAGAAGGAGGGGTCTGAAAGGGGCCATTTCAAAGGTTTGTTAACCCAGATGCATAGAAACAATGGACAGAGCTTGCTTAAGTCAAACGTAACTTCCTTTTGGTATAGAAATTAGAGGCCTGGGCATGACAACCCACAATTGCCTGCCCAGTTAGGAATTTATCATCAGATCACCGTGAGGGCTGTTCCAAGGTTTACTATTTTCCATAGTAAAACACTTTTTAAAATTGATAAACCTATTTTCCAAAATTTCCAGAAAACTTTATACTGAATGGTAAAATGTTTAAATCATTTAAAAAACTATTTCCATTAAAATTGGCAAAAAGATAAGGATGTTCTCTATCACATCTATTAAAATTAACATTACTATTATTTTTTTTCGGGTGTAGGGATGGGTTTCAAATATAAGGGAAAGTTTATTTATTAGTAGGAAGTTACAGAGGTAGGAAAAGTGATCTGGTTGCTTGGATGGTGTTACTCAGTGGTTGAGCGTCGACCTATGAAACCAGGAGGTCACAGTTTGATTTCAGGTCAAGGCACATACCCTGCCAGTAGGGGGTGTGCAGGAGGCAGCTGATCCATGATTCTCTCTCACCATTGATTTTTTTTTTTGACACCAGTAATTGCAATTTTATTTTACTTTTTAAAAACTGAGATATAATTAACATATGACATTGTTGGTTTCAGGTGTACAACATAATGATGATATTTGTATATGTTGTGAAGTTATCACAATAAATCTAGTTAACAATCATCCCCATACATAGTTAGAAATTTGTTTTTCTTGTGATGAGAACTTTCAGGATCAATTCTGTTAGCAATTTTTCAAATGTATAATGCAGTTTTATTAATTAAGACTAAAATGTAACAATCATACTCTCCCCCACTCCCCGTTCCTCACTCCCTGGAGATCTTCCAGGAAGTGCCTCTGACCATCATCATCATCAATACCAAACTTTTCTTAACAATATCAGAGTATATTCTGATTTTCTCTTTCTATGGAAACTACTGTTTTGTTCTTTTACTATCTCTGATGTCTTTCATGCCTATTGAGCATTGCCACATGGATAAGACTATAGTATCCAAACTCAATTTGTTCAAAACTGAA
>PVJC01040562.1:0-15756 GCA_004026665.1 Murina feae
ATTCTATGTGACAGATCTATGAAAGATGCTGAAGGACAATAGCATCCTCTTAAATGAATAGGTGAATTTATCAAATAGTACTAACTCTGGGCTGAAGTACATGTAGTCTAGCCCATGAATTCTGTTGAAGACCAATTCTAGATCTTTTCTTTTTCTTTTCATTTAGCTTTCCCCCACTAAACTGTACTATGAAATGGGCCTTTTGCTTTTCGGCTTTCAACCAAATGCCAGTTCACTGCAAATAAGTTGTCCATTCAATAAAATACGTGGTGACTATGATGTCCGAAGCTGGAGTTGGAATAAAGAGTTTGACAAAGGAGTTTGTGCTTTTCTAACAGCAAGAGGCTCCAGATATGTGGCTTGGTGATTTCAAAAAATGTGATTTAACAAATATTTCAATAATTTGGAATACTGAACTAGGATATTTAAAATTAGGACTTTCTTGAAAAATCTAGAATGGTGGTGCCACCACACTCATCAATGACTCATCCTGAGTTGCATTATGGAGGTTACAACAGTGGAAGGCATAGAATGTCCTGGCTATTGAGGAGTTTACAGTATTGTTGGGAAGACTGGACCTTCAAAAAGAAAATAATTATAGGGATTTTATAAACAATGCTAAAGAAAATGAAATCCTACAAGAGCTTTCACCAATAGAACAAGCCAACACTTTGTATATAGTATCTCAGATCCTCACCAACCATTTGAAAAGAGGAATATCATTTCCATTTTCAAGTTGAGGGAATAAAATTCAGAGAAGCTGAGTGACATGCTCACGGTTACACAGCTGATAATTTGTGGATGAGAGATACCCAGGGTCTGTAAAGCTTTAAAACTTGTGCTCTTTCCATTCTCATGTTGAGCATTCTTTCTTATTCTGTACCACAGCAGATCTTGAAAAGTGATAGTAAAATTATTATTGTTCCCAATTTAAAATACATGGTGGGGCAAAAGTAGGTTTATAGTTGTTCATGTAGAAAATAATACAATTTAATAAAAGAGTAACATGCAAATTGACCATCACTCTGAGGCACCTAAGCCATGCCCCCCAGCCAAACCACGCCCCCAGCCAATCAGAGCTGCTTTATGCAAATTAACCCAGCCAAGATGGAGGCTGGCAGCCATGGAGCTAGAGCAAATAGTAGGCTTCTGTTGCAACTGCCTGCCTAGGCCGGCCAGGCCTCTGCTCAAGGCGACAATGTTTCAATTGTAGAAGCCACAGAGCTGAAGCAAACAGCTGAAGCGAACAGGAGACTTCGTTGCCTGCCTAGGCCTTCACTAAGGCAACAACATTTCAATTATAGAAGATAAATAAACCCCAGAAACCTGATTCCAGCCAGCCTCGCTGGGACATTGGGTCAATGGGAGCTGTGGGCAGCCTGAAAACGGCCCTCAGCCCCTCACCCAGGATGGCCAGACACACCAGTAGGGACCCAAACCCTGAAGGGACTGTGGGCAGCCTGAAAACGGCCCTCAGCCCCTCATGCAGGCTGGCCAGGCACACCAGTAGGGACCCGAACCCTGAAGAGACTGTGGCCAGCCTGAAAATGGCTCTCAGCCCCTCACCCAGGCTGGCCACACCCCCATGGGGTGAAGGTGCCCACTGGGGGGCTTGGCCAGCCTGCAAACAGCTATCAGTCCCTCACCCAGGCTGGCCAGGCATGCCAGCGGGTGGACATCCCCCAAGGGGTCCCAGACTGCGAAAGGACACAGGCTGGGCTGAGGGACCCCCCCCCCCCGCCAAGTGCACAAATTTTTGTGCACCGGTCCCCTAGTAATTAATAAATAAAAATGCAAGAATAAACTGTTTCACATACTCACAACTGTAAACCTACTTTTATTCCACCCTGTATGTGTGCAAAGAACCAAGATTGGTGGGATTATGGGGTTTTCTCCTTTTTAAAAATTGTCTTGCTCTAACTGATTTGGCTTAGTGGATAGAGCATCGGCCTGCAGACTCAAGGGTCTCCAGTTCGATTCCAGTCAAGGGCAAGTACCTTGGTTGCGGACACATCCCCAGTAGGAGGTGTGCAGGGGGCAGCTGATCGATGTTTCTCTCTCATAGATGTTTCTAGCTCTCTATCCCTCTCCCTTCCTCTCTTTAAAAAATCAAAAAATATATTTTAAAAAATTGTCTTTAAGAACTGTTATAGTATTGTATACATAAGAGAAAGAAATGAGATCTAAAAATAGACTTGGTTACATTTGACTTACCCACTGCTTTATCTCTTGTGTAATTAATTGTTTATTTTCTCTTAAAGGCAATTATATGGAATGAGCAAGATGAATAAAAATAAACTGATTCATGATTTGCTGGAAGTAGTTTCAAGAGGTGATGTGGAACTCATTTGTGACCATATTACTAAAGTCCATTCCATTCTTGGAAACCTTGACTTTCAGCATCCAAAGACTGGGAATACACCTCTCATTACTGCAGCAGAAGAAAATCTAACAGAGGTAACATGTGGTGTCCGGGGCCCATGGATACTCTTCTAACTAAAGATTCCAAGATGAGATGTTTGGGAATAGCATTACCACCCAACTCCATGAAAGAATGTCTCAAGGCAGAAAGCAGGGGGTGGGGGATGGAGGCGGGGGAGGAAGAGTGAGAGGCAATTGGAAGGAGAACTGGGAGAACCTAAATAATCTCAACAGTCGCCATCTTTATTTATTCCCTTACTCAGTCAACAGGATACTAGACTTCATGTTGGATACCAACTTGAATCAAATGCAGATGTCACCTTTGAGGAGCTTATGGTCTAGTGGGACCACATAATGGGGCCTGAGTTTTTTCTTCCTTTCCACTCCCCAACTCAGCTTCATCAGAAAGTGTACCCTATTCTAACAAATGAAAATAGGGAGTAAGGAGTAAATAAATAATAATAAAAGGAACAAGGACACAAGATTGTCCTCTTTGTTCTAGTTATATATCCATCTATAGTGCCTCACACATCTAGGTGCTTAATAAATATCTATTAAGTGGATAAACTAATGATTAAATAATTCATTTGAGTCTTATTGATCATTTATACCATTATGTGTTGGAACTTATAAGATTCTTTTTAAAAATGCAGGTGAGGGTGAGGGCATGTACTGGAAAATGGGGGTAGCCAGGGAGAGGTCAATGGGGGAAAAAGGAGACTTATGTAATACTTTAAACAATAAAGAATTTAAGTTAAAAAAAAAAAAGAATGCAGGTGAGCCCTGGCAGAGTGGCTTACTTGGTTAAAGTGTTATCCTATATACCAAAAGGTTGAGGGTTCAATCCCAGCTAGGGCATATACCTAGGTTTTGTATTTGATCCCTGATTGAGAGGCAACTGATTGATGTTTCTTCTCTGTCTCTCTCTCTCTCTCTCTCCTTCTCTCTCTCTCTCTCCGTCCCCCTCTCCAAAAATTAATAAAAACATATCCTCAGATAAGGGTTTAAAAAAAAGAATGCTGATGAAAGTGAGAACAATATGAACACTTGGAATTGGAGATGGTCAACAAGAAGGGAGTTATAAGGGGAATAGAAAAGGGCTTACAGTGGGAAAACTACAGTGAAAAAGATAAATCTCACTCAGCTGCATAGGTCGGTACCTCTGCAAGTTCTTGGGAATCTAAATGCAAGTGGTCCTTAACCCTGCTGGCCACTTCAATTAGCCTCCCTCTTGACTAATTCTTAGTTTTTTCCCTCTTTTGATTCTTTTCTATTAAAACCTTTTAAGCAAATTCTAAAATGTTATGTATGCTTTTTAAAAAGAAGCATGTGTACACAACTTAAAGAAAAATGAGACTAGTGTCCATACACCAGCCAAGCCAAAAATCAGAACATAGCCATGCATCAAAAGCCCTCTATCTGCTCCTCCTAAATTGCATCCACCATACTTCATAATCATTATCTTGAATTTTGGGTTAATCATTTCCTTAGTTTTGCTACTTTTTCTCATATTCCTAAATAATTCATTGTTTATTTTTCCTGTTTTTGAACTCTATAAGAACAAATTTGCACTGCATGTGAGTCTCTGTAACTTACTTCTGTTCGTTATTATGTTTTTGAGATTCACCCACTCCAACACATGTAGCTGTGGTTTCTCATTTTTACTGCTATTTAGTATTCCATTTATGCCACAACCTGTCTATTTTACTTTGATGGACAGGTGGGCACTTTCCTTATTTCTATTATTGCAAACAGTGATGCTATTTTCCATTAGTATTTAATATACTGAGGTACCTCCCTTCTGATGACACGTAAATTAACAAGCACCTTCACTGAGCCCACATCCTCTCCGACCACTTTCATTCCTCTTTCAGGCCTCTTCAAGTTAGCCTGATGCAATTTATTGAATTCTTGGCATAAGAAACAACCCAGGGTCAGAAACAATAGCATTTGCCAGAGTATTATCACTTTTATGTCAGTTCCCCAGTTCCCACAGGATGATAAGAAGGAGACCAGGTGACCCCTCTGCTCAAACAATGGATTGTATTGCAAGAGAGGAACCCTAAGTTTATGGAAGTCAAATCTTTTATAATGGGCATTCAGCAAACCTACTCTTTGCTCCAGAGGGAGATAGTATCTCTAGCCAGGGGTATTCACTATATAAACACTACATGAATAAGCTTGAAAAGAGAGTCTGGGGAAAAGGCAGTGAGTGCTTCTGTTCATTAGACTTGTAGGAATGTAAGAAACACAGGGAAACTTCTCTCCTAAAAATATCTACCCTTCGTTTCTACATTGTCTTGATTTCTGGTGAATTTTCCATGAATACATCACTCTGCTGGTCACTCTGACTAATCTTACCAACAAAGGCTAGGCCCAAATCCAGCAATTTATCCCATACAACATCTAAGTAAAGCTACTATATAGGACCCCATGCAGCAGAATGAGGCCATACTGTAGGCTAGCCTCAACCATGCTATTCAGGGTCCTGGACTCCCCCAGCTGGACAAATCCCATGAACCACCAGTTCTGCCATAGAAAACCAGGTGGCTTTCTTCTTAAGTTTCTCTATTGATTGTCCCATTCAGTCTAAGGCATCAATTCAGGTACAGTAGCATGTATTAGCTATGACTTCATCCTGGCCCGCAAGCAGGAGGTCTAGGGCAATTCTATCATCTGTAACTACCCTGGCCAGTGACTTGACTGCTGACCTGAAAGTCTTTCAGGGAAGAGGTAGTGTTATTGATAACTTCTATTTAGGGACAACTTTTGTCCTGCTTTGTCTAATTGTGTGACTTCTATCTTAGGAATACTTATCCACAGGGGGTACAAATGACAAATCAACTATCCCTCTGGAATCTCCCCCAAATAACCAATAATAGCTTCATTTTGGAGAGAGCTCTGAAGTCAACTGAGGCTACATCATCTACTGCTAATCTTTCCTTAAAGATCCGAGGCTCTCTTAAACCACCTCTAAAGCATAAATTGCCATGTTTTCAGGAAGGATATAAGTTAATGTCAGGTTTTCACACAATAAGTATCTTTACTTGCAGGGGAGGTGGCATTTACTGTTGTTGCCCCCCATCCCTCCCAACCCCCCCAAGTGGGAACTACATTAGTCAGTGGGCACAGGTTGATAATGCCACGATGTGGCCTCTCAGCTGGCTGGTAAGCCTGAAGATTCCCAATTCAGTCTGAATAATCGAGCCTGGTCCTTGATTTGGAAGGATTATCAGTACTGTTTGTCCATGCCAGTAGCCTAGAAGTGTTCATTTGCCCCACAGAATGAGTGACTGATGGCTACAGGAATGGGAGTGAAGTGTTGATAAGTGTTTTACAAGGAAGGTGCAAGATCTGGGGCTGTGGGCCACTGTTGTTAATATACTTCTTGGTAAGGCTAAGGTAATTGGCAATTAAAATTGAACTATCTGGCTGATCCAGATTAAATACAGGGTGCTTGTTACAGTTTTGGAGAGCCAGGATATTTTCTTTCATAAGGGTGTTTTGGTAAGAGCCACTAGCAAGCTGATATCTACTTTTCAAAAGTGATGTAACTTTTGAACATGTCAGGGAGGCTCCCCAAGGACATCTGTGGGTGAAAACTTCCTCCCTTTGCCAAAGGCTACCCAGTTGGCAAAATTATCAGTTACAGAGAGACTCAAAGGGTCAGCGCTTCCAAAGATACTCATACTTCTCTACATAGTAACTCATCATGGTTAAAAGAATCCTCCCTGACACTTAATGGGATTGGGAAGTTATACACTTATAATACATTAATTCCTATGACAGATTCAGATATAGAAGCTGCAGCCACAGTACATTGAATTGATCAAAGGGCACCACCCACAAAGCCACGTTAGATTTCCTTCCCCACTGCAAACCATGCCCAAACTGAATTCATTCACTCGTCCCAAAAATCTGGGCAGCAAGCCATGTGGCTTCAAGGGAGCCATAAAGGTTTGAGTCTCCCCTCCCCAAAGTTCACCAACATACTCCCATGAGTGGCCATGATCTTCAGTCCCCTTTGAAGATAGGGTTCCCTGGCCCCA
Organism: Murina feae; assembly: GCA_004026665.1. Lineage (NCBI taxonomy): Eukaryota > Metazoa > Chordata > Mammalia > Chiroptera > Vespertilionidae > Murina > Murina feae. The sequence continues at coordinate 6,471 of PVJC01040562.1, forward strand.
CTTCTAATGCTCTTTTTCCTTAAAGCAGATGAGGTTGAGGTACAGGAGGCTGTGGAGGGGTTAGGAATGTGGAGAAGGAGTGGTGACAGGCCAATAGGCAAGGCACATTTCCTTTTGGTTTCCAGAAACGTGGAGGCTTCTTGTTGCTCAAGAAAATGAACTCCTGATGTGTTCAGTCCACCTGAAGCCCTACATCAGGCAAGAGAGTAATTGTTACTGGTGCCATTTATTTCAGCTTCAGACAAGGGCTCATTGGCAGCAGCCCCACTGCTTTCTGACTGGAGCTTCCAGGTTTGAAGCCTTTGGTTGACTCAGGCTTAACTTTCACAGCAGATCTTTTTTTAAAAAAAAAAAATTAAGGATTCTACATTAATATAAATCATTTGCTGACTCGTTTTCATGATAACATCTCTTAAAATTTCAGCTAATTTTGACATAAGGTCTAGGGGAATGTTCCGGGGCAGTGGGGTTAATCATAAGAATTTGACTGGATTTTTTGTGGCCATTTCCCTTTCTCCCGTGAGTCACCTTCTTCAGCATTGTAACCCAATCCAGGCCAGTGAGAACCTGAACACTAGTTAATGCCTCAGCTGTAGTTTATCATGGGAATTTTTCTGTTTCAGGGAAATCCCCAAGAGCTAAACTCACTTCGAAAAAAAAAAAAAATCCAAAGCTTTACCTTCATTCATCATTAAATGAATCTAAGGTTGTCAGCAGGAAGAGCTGAGCTGCAAGATAGCTATATCATCATTCCTCCTTAGCAAGCACCATGCATCTTACGACCTGTAGTCTAGGTGAACCAGCCAAAGTTCAAAGTTGGCCTGTGTGTGCGTGTGTGGTTTTTTGTTTGTTTGTTTTTTACCATTTTAATCATGAATTTTCTACTTCCAACCTCAGTGAAGATATGCATCTCTGTAACTGTTGCCTCAAAGGGAGTAGAATTTTCCGTCTACGCAGAACAAATATTGGCATTGTTTGCTACAATGGCATGAACCTGAGGCTGACTGACAAATTGGGGAGGAAGATACAATCCACAGAAGAACTATCAAATCCCAGAAATAGCAGTTTTGAACTTATTTCCTGATACACAGCTTATAACTCCCTTCTTGTTTAGTTCCTTAAATACTCATATATTGTCAGTAAAGTGGAGGATGCTTTATCGTCCAATTTACTATACAAATTTGCTACCATTTCCCATGAACTTTTCTATTCTTCCTCTGTCATGCCTTTCTCTCTCATCATCTCACTTTTGCAAAAGTTGTCAGCTGTGAAGCATCTGAGATTTTCTCCTTCTATGCAAGCTATAATTTCATCTGCCACAATTTCAGAGTCTGGCAGAAGACACAAGACTCCTGGGTCAGAGAAAAATCACAGTTTATCATTCATAACTAGAGGCCTGATGCACAAAATTCATGCAAAGGGCTTACCCCTGACAGCTGCGGCAGCTGCCTCGGCCCCCACTACTGCAGCTTCGTCCAGATGGCCATCCAGAAGGACGTCCAGTCTGATTAGTACATTATGCTTTTATTATTAAGATTATTATATATTATTATAGATAGTAACAGCTAGCATTTGCTTCAGTTCCCAGAGCCCCAATTTCCACAGGGCAACATAGAGAGGTGATACCTACACATACAGTGGGTTGGATTACAAGAGAGGAACCCTGAACTTAGGAAACCTGAGTCTTTTATAATAGCCAATCAATAAGTCTTCTCAGTGCTCCAAGGGGAGACTCTAAGTCTGTTTTCCAAGGTTGCTCACCATACAGCTATCTTTAAAAACATAGTCTAAAACCAAGGCTATGGTCAGTGCCTATGCCATTTCCCTTGTTCCTCGCCATCATATCTCCATGATCTCATTGGTCTCCCAACTTCCATTCTTCCCCACATCTATCCATTTTAGCAGCCAGAGTGATTTTGAAAAATACTTATCCGATTATGTTATTTCTCTGCTTAAAATCTTTACTGGCTCCTCCTTTCCCTGAAGACTATAACATTAATTGCCAAAAAGGGGTTGGTAAGGCCTTTCAATTTAGCTACTGGTGACTTCATCACATCTCCTATTCCTGCTTCCCCATTCTTGAGCTCCAGCCATACATTCCTCCTTCCAGAGCTTAGAATGTTTTTTATCTTCTTGTCCACTGTATTAGTTTGGGCTCCCATAACAAACAAACTACAGTCTTGAAGGCTCAAACAACAGAAATGTATTTCCTCGTAGTTGTGGAGACTGTGAAGTCCAAGATCAAGGTTCTGGCTGATTCAGTTTCTGGTGAGAACTCTCTTCTTGGCTTGGTAGTGGGAGAGAGAAGGAGAGGTAGACTGAGGGAGAGGAAGAGGGAGAGGAAGGGACAAGCAAAGAGAGAGAGAGATGATGTCTCTCTTACAAGGACACTAATCCTATCAGATCAGGGTCCTATTCTTATAATCTTTTTTAACCTTAATTACTTCTTAGAGGCCCTCTCTCCAAATACATCACATTGCAGGTCAGGGCTTCAACATATGGATTTTTAGGAGAAAATTCTGTCCATAGCATTCACAGTACTTTGAAACAATCTTTCCCAGCAGTCTTTGCTAGTTGACTGAGTCTGATTCCACAGTTCTCAAGTTAGACATCACTTTCTCCAGAACGTCTTCCCAGCCCCTCTAAGACAGCTGAATAGGTTTCTTCTAGGTGCCCCCTCAGTTTTCCATATTTATTTTATCATTGCATATATCACACTGTGTTGCAATTGCCTTTTTATCAGTCTCTGTTCCTCACTAGATTGTAAATGCCTTAATTCCTATTACATTACAAAGAACAGTTCTTGACACACGCACTAGTCACTCAGACCATATTTGTTGAACAAATTAAGTCTCCATAATTTTAAACAGAGTTTATTCTTTCCTAGAAATACTTGTAACATTCAATAATCTATAAGCCTGAGTTTTTGGGTTTGATATTCTAAACTACAGATGGTACTAATAGGACTTGAATGTGTTATGTGGATTTAACATGAAATACTCACAGACCTCCAGTTTGAAAAAAACTATAGTGTCCTCAAACCATCCACATCATGGAGATTTCTAAAAAAGGCAAATAGCAATCACCTGCTTCCAAATCAATTCTTCATTCTTATGCCTCTTTTAATTTCCTTTCCTATAACATGAATAGAAGCCATAGCTAAGTAAGTTTTCCACTCAGCCCTGAAAACACCATTGGCACTCAAAAATGCGAAATAAGAACGTTGTGGTATTGCAGGTTGTTGCGCTTCTTCTGGAAAAGGGAGCAGATCTCACCCTTTGCAATTACGACAACCGAACCGCGGTCCACGTGGCTAATTGTGATGTCCAAAGACAGCTCTTGGCCGCCAGTGGAATCCAGGCTTCCCAAATGCAGCTTCTACAAAGTTCATGGCAAGGTGATCTCGAACAACTCCAGCAACTGTTGGTCAGTCAAATCAATGTTAAATTCTACCTTTAGGTATGTGGGCGGTGGGCGGTAAGAAGGACACAGACTACATATGACTCCTTTTAAAGAAAACTAACTTCTTTTCAAACGCAGTTCCAGGAAATTTCAGGCAGGAAATATGAGAAAGAAAGAGAATCAAACAGGACACTGGGGTGAAAAACAAGATAAGAAAAGAACAAAGCAGCAGCCTTTTTCCCTTCCTGCAGCTGGAAGCTCCAAGTCAGCAGCGCCCTGGGAAATGATGAGCTTCCCGGGTGCCCCTGGAGAGCCACGGCCAACTAGCTCGGGGGCGTCCCCTTGACATCAGCGCCATTTGTACAGCTGCTGTTGAGATCCCTCCGGACTAGTTGCCGTTATTAACTCTACCTTGAAAAGGGAACCAGAGAGCCTATGCTTTGCGTAATATTTAGCTGTGATTAAATGAGTTAAGAGGATACATTTTTTAAGTGCTTTCTTCTTAGGGCGTTGATCTTCTTGTTTAGATTTTCTACCCATTGACATTCTTTCCCAATGAAACTTGCAAAACCATATGCATAACCACGGACACTAATGATTGGTGGCCACCGCTTACTCTTGGCATTTACCCTCAGAGATACTGTCAGATCACATGACCTTCTCGCTGAAGGAAAATCAATGGTTGCTAGGAAACAGTTTCTTCCGTTCCCTAACGGTAGAGACACAAATAGATAAAGGAAAAGTGAACAATGTTATAATCACCTAGAGTTCAAGGAAAATATACAACAAAATCCAAAGGGCTCTACATTTTTTTTGTTGTATTAAATAATCATCTAAAATTGCCATATGTCATGAATTCTGGCTTAGAATTTTTTTTTGAAAGAGAAAATTTTAGTTTGTTGGTATTTGCAACATACCAATAGTTGTAATGCAATGTCTGTTTTCTTTACCACATTTTTCACCCCTAAAGATTGGCAGCTGCATTTTAAGAAACTAATGTCTATACCTGGACCCAGAGCCTAATCCACAGATGCTGAATTAATGTGTGTTGTAAGGCTACAAAAATTAATGTGATGTTGTAAGTTTCAAAATATTCATATTGGTTCTAACTAATAATAAACAATGATATCAGAAGTGGTTTCTTTTCAGAGACTGAAAAAAAAAGTTAATTAATTCCCAGAACACCACTCTGAGGTAATATCATTATCTATAGTTTGTCCCTAGAGAAACTGAGGTAGAGACACTGACTATATTCATATGGCATAAAGTGAAATGGAGGTGAAAGTTAGTGAGTTACTTTGGTCTATGAAATAAACAATTTTGATAATTTGGCTTTGCAGTAGTTTTTCAGTTTTGAGTTATCCAAATTAAAATTTTAATTAATTTAAAACATTAAAACAACAAATAACTCCTATATGTCCACCATCTAATCTAATAAAAGAGTAATATTAAAATTGACCGTTTCTATGGGATGCCTAAGCCACGCCCACCAGCCAATCAGAGCTGCTGTATGCAAATTAACCCAGCCAAGATGGAGGTCGGCAGTCACGGAGCTGGAGTAAGCAGGAGGCTTCCGTTGCACCAGGAGTAAACTGTCTGCCAGACAGCTGGGCTTCTCCCAGCTCCAGGCAACATTGTTGCAACATTGTTTCAATTGTAGAAGCCATGGAGCTAAAGCAAACAGCAGGCTTCTGCTGCACCAGCGATGGAGGAAACTGCCAGCCTACAGTCTACTAAGGCAACATTCTTTCAATTGTAGAAGTCACGGAGCTGAAGCCAACAGGAGGCTTTGTTACATGCCTAGGCCTCAGCTTAAAGGAACAGTGTATCAATTATGGAAGATAAATAAATCCCAGAAACCTGCTTCCAGCCAGCCTTGCTGGGATGTTGAGTCAATGGGAGCTGTGGGCAGCCTGAAAGCCTGAAAACAGCCCTCAGGCCTGCACCCAGGCTGGTCATATCCCAATGGGGTGAGGGACCCCACTGCAGGGCTTGGCCAGCCTGCAAACAGCCATCAGCCCCTCACCCAGGCTGGCCATGTACCCCAGTAGGGCCCCAAAACCTGAAGGGACTGTGGGCAGCCTGAAAACACCTCTCAGGTCCTCACCAGGCTGCCCAGGCACCCCAGTAGGGACCCAAAACCTGAAGGGGCTGTTGGTAGCCTGAAAACGGAGCCCCTCACCCAGGCTGGCTAGGCACACCAGCAGGTGGACATCCCCAGAGGGATTCCAGACTGTGTGAGGGTACAGGTTGGGCTGAGAGACCTCCTGAGTGCACAAATTTTTGTGCACCGGGCCCCTAGTTTTATTATATAAGTACAGTTAAGTGAGTGGCCTTACTATTGTAACTCAGTCACCATTCTACAAACATTTAATGAGCATGTGTCTGACACTCTCCACTCACCTAAACAACCCTGCAGGGAATACACTGTTATTCCTGCATTATAGCTGAGGACTGTGAAGGTCAGCGAGGAGGGTTGCTAAGTTTTGCAAATAAAAATACAGGACATTCAGTTAAATTTGAATTTTAGGTAAATATCACCTTTTTTTTGGTATAATTACATCCCAGATGACAATTATTCATTGAGTAACTGGGTGGCATCCCTTATTTTATCAGGGTGATTTAATCACCTTTTAACAGTGTCCTTGATATAACCCTATCAGGGAAGTTAAATAACCAAGGTAGAAAGCTAAAGTTCAGCCTCCAGGTCTGTCCGCCTCTCAGGCCTGTGTTCTTTCAATTCATCAGCTCCCTCCCAATATACATATTGAGAAAGAAGGTATTGAAGTCAAAATAAGAATTTGGCCAAGCAAGGAAAATGCGAAGATTAGTATAAATAGACATCCATAATGTAAATAAAAGCTTCACGTTTTCAAAGGCATCTGAAGAGTTCCTGGATGTAAATTTTCCAAACCAGCATGGCCTGACCCCTCTGATGCTGGCTGTGAGAGACGTGGACCTGTTTGAGAGTCTTGACATGTCAACTGTCTACAGACCCGCCGAGGTCCTGGCTGAGCTCCTCAGGCACCGTGCGTGAGTATGAGTGGTCAATCAGCGCCAGTGCAAGGGGATATATGCCGTTCTTATTTACAGGGGTCATTTTGATGTTTAAATTATGTATACTAAATCACATGCATGTCCACAAAAGGGTCTTTATAGTTGCAAAGTGGTGCACAGATGCTAGATGTTGCTATTATTCTTATTACATTGGTCCTTTATTTTGTTATTAAATATTCTTTTTTTGTGCGTCTACCTTCAGGATACCCAACTAACAGGTCATTAGGGATCCTGAGGAGGTACATTTTGATGCTTTTATAAGGAAGCTTTTAAAGCATAGGACACATTTTTTTGAACACTCACAGCTAGTTAGAATAATTAATTTATGTAACCAAAATAGCAAAACAAACATTTTTTGGCACCAATTGGGATTATAGAGTTGGAAAGGAAAAACACGACAACATGCAATTTGGACAGCTGATCGTATTATACTTTGCTATTTGTTAAACCCTGCTTTAAAATGCTTACTCTTTTGGTGGTTACTGTGAATGTCAGATAATTCTGTCATATGTAGCTCCCTACCCTCTAGATGTTACTAATTATTTTAGAAAGCATTATCCATTGTCTAAAGCGATTTATAGTAGTGATTTCCAGTTACCTAGAAATTAGTACATGCCAACATGTTCTTTTAGGAGGGGGCAAAGAAAAAAAAGTCAGAGGTTAACAGTCTCTCATGTTAGAATTGGTTTCCTAATGCTGTTTGTCACCTGGCATCTTGTCATTAAATAAGAACAGATGGCCCAAGCTTTTTCATGTGGATATTGTTATGAAAAAGATAAATGAAAAAGGAACTTTAAAAAGAAGACACTACCTCAGAATTTAGTGTTGAGAAACATCTGAGGAGATAGTTAACAATGGAGGTTACTAGATAACCACTCCAGAGAGGGTGTTCAGTAGTCCTGACGTGGGTCCAGAATACAGGAGATCAAAAGAGAAACACTATCAAAACAGATGAACAACCTGAGGTCCCTAGAAGTTAAGTGACTTGCTTAAGGCCATTTATTGAGGTAGTGACAGTGTCCTGACCCTTGATCTTGTGCTATTTCTTTTGAATCATGACCTTGATGGAGAAAAGGCCATAACAGAATATTGTTGTGGATCATAAAACATTACCCAGTCCCATAACAATAGATTCAAATTCAAAGGTGTTAGATCAGAGACCATGATCAACTCTCTCCTTGTCCCAGAACATGACTAATGAAGTTTTATCATTGTTTCCCTCACTATGACCTGTTAATAGAGTTCTCATCATTTACCCTCTGGATCTCTCTGAGCTGTTGTTAGGATTCAGTACAGCATAGTGTAGGGAACGGCTATGGGGTCAAGCCTCGAACTGACCTGTGGCAGGGCCACAAACAAGTCCCAGCTTGGAGGACAGAGCCCTCCTAGCGTTATTAAGCTTGACCTTAGAGTCCTCCCTAGTTCCTTCCTAGGTAGCTAATGGACTGTGGGAGGTGCAGCAAGTGCTGCCAAAACAAGATGAAACTCACAAGAGCATTGTAAACATGACCACTTCCCTTGTTTTGCTTGGTGTGCTCTGATTATAAAATAAAGCTTCTGCTTACAGGCTGGGTCTCTTTGTGTCCTCAACCAGGTACAAGTGGTCCACCTAGCCCCAACTGTATTCTCTTAGTCTGTCTTCTTTAATCCTTCACCACCCCTCCTCAAGTTCACCCCTGGCCAAGCTGGATGTGGTTCAGCATAAAGAGGATATTAGTGCTGTTGCAAGAAGCCCTAAGATCAGCCAGTTGAGTTTAAAACCCACAGAGCAAAGCAAAGTGAAAAGACCATGCAGATAGGAATTTTATGGCAAGATCAACCAAGAGCATATCAGCTTAATTTTAAAGAGAGATTATGTCATCCTATTTTGAGTAATAAAAGGATTAGGTGTTAGCATTAGAAAAAAGAGATATCAAGAAGGTAACCAGTTAGCTAAAACATTGGAAAGGAAAAGAATCAAGTCAACTATTTGGAATGATAAGACAATGGTTTATCAATATGTTTTTATCTTTACTGAATTTATGCATCACTAAGGAATTGTGAAAGTTTTTGTTAAAAACTTCTGCAAATATTAGGTTTTATAAAAAATTTTATAAAAAATATTTTGAAATAATTATTGTTATGCCCAAACTATGTAAGATTGCTTTCATTTATTTGATGCCAATATTTTTCCTTCCATGTTCGTTTTCTTTTCTGAACAGCTTTAACTAATAATCTTTTATGCTGATTCTATTTCTCCTAGAGATCCTAAGCTCTGTGATTTTAGTGGAAAATCAGCAATACATTATGTGTCACAAATAAAGAGTTTTAAGAAACAGCAGTTATTGGACATTCTAATGAATTCTATGCCAAAACCAGGTAAATATTCCTATTTCACCTTCAAATTTCCCCAAATATAAGGGCCTTACTAGAAATCTTTCTTTTTCTACATGTATTTGATGGATCCATTTTAAGAAATCTATCTGACAATTATTTATTGAGCAGTGACTGAAAACCCATGACTAGGTTCTCTGAGGGATGCAAGGAAGTCTAAGATATGGTCCAAGCTTTTGAAAGTGCTCAGTATGGTCAGGGACATATCACATAAGTCAGAGGAGAAAGAACTTTTTGGGAACTTGAAAGGGGAAGGGACTTATGGTGGTTCTTGAATGTTGGATGAGATATGGTAGAAAGAAAAAAAGAGAAGGTTAGATGTAGATGGGGAAAGATAGTCTGAGCAAAGACATGGTGACAGCCACAGCAAAAGGAATAATGGGAAGAAAATGCCACTGAGCAACATATGATTTTGTGTAACCTGCTTGACTTTATTGTTTTTTTTTTTTTTTTT
>PVJC01040563.1:0-15766 GCA_004026665.1 Murina feae
ATGTAAGATTTTTGTCCATTCTCTTCCCATACCCCTCATGTCCTCTTCCCCCTGAGAAATATCAGTCCATTCCCTTTCTATGCCCTTACTTATATTCTATTCACCAGTTTATTCTGTTCATCAGATATTTCTATTGACTTGTTATATTCACTTGTTGATAGATATGTATTTGTTGTCACTTTGTTGTTCATACTTTTTAAATTTACCTTTTTCTTCTTCCTCTTCTTCTTAAAGAATGCCCTTCAGCATTTCAAATAATCCTGGTTTGGTAGTGATGTACTCCTTTAGCTTTTTCTTATCTGTGAAGCTCTTTATCTGACCATCAATTTTACATGATAGCCTTGCTGGGTAGAGTAATCTTGGTTGTAGGTTCCTGCTATTCATCACTTTGAATGTTTCTTGCCATGCCCTTCTGGCCTGCAAAGTTTCTGTTGAGAAATCAGCTGACAGTCGTATGGGTACTCCCTTGTAGGTAACTAACTGTTTTTCTCTTGCTGCTTTCAATATTCTCTCTTTGTCTTTTGCCCTTGGCATTTTAATTATGATGTGTCTTGGTGTGGTCCTCCTTGGATTCCTTTTGTTTGGAGTTCTCTGTATTTCCCAGACTTGTAAGTCTATTTCTTTCACCAGGTAGGGGAAGTTTTCTGTCATTATTTCTTCAATGGTTTTCAATCTCTTGCTCTCTCTCTTCTTCTGGCACCCCTATAATTCTGATGTTGGTATGCTTAAAGTTGTCCCAGATGCTCCTTACACTATCTTCACACTTCTGGATTCTTTTTTCTCTTCCAGTTGGGTGCTTTTTTCTTTTTCATGTTTCAAATTTTTGACTCGATTATTGCAAACCTCTAGTCTGGTGATGGATCTCTGCATAATATTACTAAGTTTATTGGTGGCTTCTAGAAAATTCTTGAAAAACCTTAAAAGCGTAGTTCTGAACTCTATATTCAGTAGTTTGCGTTCCTCCATTTCAAATTTTTGACTCGATTATTGCAAACCTCTAGTCTGGTGATGGATCTCTGCATAATATTACTAAGTTTATCGGCGGCTTCTAGAAAATTATTGAAAAACCTTAAAAGTGTAGTTCTGAACTCTATATCCAGTAGTTTGCGTTCCTCCAGGTCTTTTGTGGCCTGTTTCTTAGTCTCAGCATTTTGGCTTTCTGTGCTAGGTGTCCTATATATGGCCCAGTGATTCAGCCTCCCCAATCACCTGGGGTGGACACTCTTGGTGTACGCCTTTGAAGGCTGGGTGCACAGTCTTGTTGCAGTTATCACTGGGAGGAAAAGACCTGCAGTCCTTTCTCCTTGTTGTTTGGGGTTTGGAGATTTTGGAGTTCTGTCCCAGCTGTAGTCCCTCAGGCTATGCTGCAGGCAGGCGGACGCATAGCTTGGGCGGGGTTGTAGGTGGGGTAGGGTGTGGTCTCAGAATCGCTGTGCGGAGCAACCCGCAATGGCTGCCACTCCGCTGACTCACAGCCTCTCCCGGACCTGAAGCCTCCAAGCCCTGGGGTCTGCGCGCCTCTGAGTCCCTGAATCTCCACGTCAGTGATCACTGCGAACAGCTCTGCTAGAATGCCACTGATCTTCCATCCCGTTGCCAGAAAGCCCGCACCGCATTCAGTGCAACCCCAGAATTTATAATCTCCTTCCAAGCCTCGGATCCAGGCACAGCCGCCTCCCTTTCACCCATGCCGCTGCTTATATTCTGCGCCTCCGTACCTCTCAGTTTTGGCACCGGGAGCCTCCACCCAGTCACAGTGCACTCCTTCTCCTGATTTCTAGTTGCAAAGCTTCTCCTCCCTTGGTTCCGGAGGATGGCCTTTCACTGTATAGTTGTTTTTCTACAATGTAGTTGTGGAGGCTGCGCATATGGGTACACACCTCATGCCGCCATCTTGGTTCTCCCTGTATGGGTTTTGTTTTTTTTTTCTTAAGCACTGTAATAGTATGTGAAATCCTATTACAGATTTTTTTTATTTCAAAGCAGAATGGGTACACAGAAACGACTACAGTTAGCTTTCCCAGTGGTGATGATGTTGAGACAAGGAGTTTTTAAAAAGTTACAGAGAAAGTAAAAATCTGAGAACTTATCTTCTAAAAAACAAAAAGATAACTTTAATTGTTATAAACTGGTAATATAATTCTTTTTTTAAAAAATCTAACTCCTATCTAATCCTTTTAACCCAGTTGCCTTCAACAGCACATTTGGCAATGTCTAGAAACATTTTGTGTATGGAGAAGATGCTACTGACATCCAGTGGGTAGAGGTCAGGGTTGCTGCTAAACTGCCTACTACTCACAGGACAAGACTCCACAGGAAAAAAATAACTTGGCCCAAAATGTCAACAATACCAAAGCATTGTAAATGTAAATAAATCAACCATGGCTTAAAAATGGGCAGGAGAATATTAATAAAAGTTTAGCATTTAGGAATGAGTTCAGCTTGGAGCATGAATTTTTGTCCCTAAATCTGGAGCAGATGAGGTCTAGTGTTTGGAAAGAAAGACTAGAAACATCTTGGATTAAAGATATTGGGACAAGCTTCCTTCACAGCATTTGAATATGTACTGTTGGAGCTAGGAAAACATAAACTTGATTTTGCCTTAGGAAATAAAAGATAGAGTACATGGTAGAGTGGACAGAATAGGGCACTGTGGAACTTGTTACCAGTACCCCCAGTGTTTGACTCTGTCTACCTGTGTGCACTGGATCAAGAGAAACACATGAGAAGGAGTTTGCAGTATGAAAAGAAAAGTGGTTTATAATTGAATTGGCCAGTCTGGGGTATAGGGAGCTAATACTCCAAGAAACCCGACTCCCTGGTGGCATATAATTACAGATTCTATGGACAAAATCAAGGACATTGTGGGTTAGGGGGTTGAGAATCATGTTGGAGTTCATTGGTGAGAGATGAGGTAAAGGTAATACATCATTTCTTCAGGTCTTGAGGACAGCTCTGAGTTCTGTTCTGGTATCCCTCTGTATTATTTCATGAGAAAATAACCAGGAGGTTGTTCCACATTAGGGCTTAATAGATAAAACATAACTTAGATCAAGATGCTATCTTTAGCCTATTAGAAATCTGGACCATGTGACTATTAATCAGGTCCACGCTATTGTCTTCTGTTGCCTTGGAGGGTGCTGATTTTGGGGGTTGGGGTGGGGAGTCTAGGTCTATGAGAGGTGGAGAGAGAGAGATCATTTCTTGAGCCTAGATTCAAAGCTAAATTTAATCAAAGTCACAAGGACCCTTGGTTTTCCATGCAGACCAAGATTGCAATCTCAGTTTTGACATTCACTATCTGGGTGGCTCATTTTATTTTCTAAGTTTCCATTCCTCTAAAATGGGAAAACTTGTTGAAAGGACTAGAAATGTATGTTAAATGCCTGGGTCATAAAAGATGTTTCATAACTGATATTTAAAGTTAATTGAGATATTTGTTAAAAATCCTAATTATATCTCATTTTCCACAGTTGTCTTTATCCCTTTTGGAAAATTGGTTAAGATATGTGCATAATTTTGAAAATATTGTTAATACATCATTGGTAGAAGTATTGAAAGCTAAATCAAAATCATCAAGATCTCTAAACAATATTCCTATCTGTTAGGAAAGAGATAGCTGGTATTTCCATAGGGAGGATGAGGCAGTGGCCAGGGTGGGGTGAGAATACTGCTGTGATTAGCCAAACACAATCTGGTTAAATCCAATGCTCTGCTGCTCCTGCACCCACAACTGAATGGAATGTTCTTGCAATGATGCTGACTGCTTTCATTAGCACTCAAGACCACTGTCCTTAAATAGGTGACATTGCCCTCTAATGGTATTGTATATCCCCATGCATACTCTCCGTGTTGATAACTTCAAACTTTCAAAACCTGCATTCAAACCTCTTATACCATCTCCATCATAATCACTCTTGGTTCCCATTTTATTGGCAAAATAGAAGCCTTCAGAGAACTTCCAGAAACTCTCCCATCGCATCTACTTACCTCCTGCATCTGTGTCCATTCACTCTACCTTCTTTCCCGTTACTAAGAATTAAATTGTACTATTTCTCCTCTTAGCTAAGACCAACCCTTCACTGATGCACTATATTTCATCCCTTTTCACCTACAAAAACATGACTAGTAATTCTCACCCATTCTCTTAAATCATAATTATTTCCTTTCTTTTGGTTCATTTCCATCAGCATACCAACAACTGTTATTTCTCCCATTAAAAAAAAAAAGGTTTATTGTGCCAACTTCATTTTGCTTCTAATTTTTAAATCAAAACTTTTTAATTAAATTTATTGGGGCAATGTTGGTTAATAGGATCATATAGGTTTTAGATGTGGATTTTTATATTACAAGATCTGTATATTGCACTGTGTGCCCACCACCTAAAGTCAAATCTTCTCCCATCACTATGCATTAGGTCCTGTGACCCCCTGCCCCTTCCCTCTCGCAACCACCACACTGCTATTTGTGTCTATGAGTTTTAGTTTTATATCCCACATATGAGTGAAATCATATTGTTCTTAGCTTTTTCTGCCTGACTTATTTTGCATAATATTCTCAAGGTCCATCCATGTTGTCATAAATGGCAGTATTTCATCTTTTCTTATGGCTGAGTAGTATTCCATTGTTTATATATACCACATCTTCTTTACCAATTCTCTATTGAAGGACACCTTGGTTGTCTCCATGTCCTGGCCACCATGAATAATGCTGGAATGAACATAGAAGTACATATATATTTGCGAATTCATGTTTTCAAGTTTTTCGGGTACCTACCCAGGAAAGGGATTGCTGGGTCATGGCAGCTCTATTCTTAACTTTTTGAGGCAATGCAAGATTCTTTTGCATACTGGCTACACTAGTCTACAGTCCCACCAGCAATGAATGAGAGTTCCCTTTCTACACAACCTCTCCAACTTGTCTTGTTGATAATAGACCTTCTAACAGGGGTGAGGTGGTGTCTCATAATAGTTTTGTTTTACATTTCCCTAATTGCTAGTGAGGTTGAATATCTTTTCATGTATCTATTGGCTGTTTGTCTTCTTGGGAAAGGTGTCTATTCAGGTCTTCTGCTCATTTTTTAACTGGATTGTTTATTTATTTGGTTTTGAATTTTATGAATTCTTTATAAATTTTAGAAATTAAACTGTTGTCAGAGCTACTGTTTGCAAATATCATCTCCCATTTGGTTGGCTGCCTCTTTGTTTTATTGTCAGTTTCTTTTGCTGTGCAGAAGCCTTTTAGTTTGATAAAATCCCATTCACTCATTTTTGCCTTTACTGCTTGCCTTTGGGGTCAAGTTCATAAAATGTTCTCTATGATCAAGGTCCATAAGTTTAGTATCTATACTTTCTATGTAATTTATTGTTTCAGATATTATATTTAGATCTTTGATCTATTTTGAATTAATTTTTGTACATGGGGACAAACTATAATCCAGTTTCATTCTTTTTGCATGTGGTTTCCCAGTTTTCCCAGCACCTTTCATTGAAAACACTTTTTTATTCCATTGTTGTTTCTGGTTCCTTTATCAAAAATTATCTGCCCTTATATCTGGATTCTCAGTTATGTTCCATTGATCTGTGTGTGTGTGGTTGTTTTTTTGTTTGTTTGTTTCAGAGAGGAAGGGAGAGGGAGAGAGAGATAGAAACATCAATGATGATAGAGAATCATTGATTAGCTGCCTCCTGCAGGCCCCCTTCTGGGGATCGAGCCCGAAACCTAGACATGTGTTGTTGGCAATAATCAAACCTGGGACCCTTTAGTCCACAGGCAGACACTCTATCCACTGAGGCAATCAAGTTGGGACTAAAAGATTTTTTAAGCAACCATGTAGAAATTTATTGTGAGCATATACAAACTCCTGCTGGGTAGAGGTCCCCAAATGGAAAAAAACAAACAAACAAACCTGTTCTCTCTAAAATGGGAAACAATCTAGTTCTCTGAGTCTCTTTGTCTACCAGTGTATATATGCTGGTAGCTTCCTTGTCTGAACATACTTTCTAATTGGACCCTCCTTAATTTATGTCCCCCGTGCTCCCCTAATTGGCTACTTTCCTGCAGGATATCAGTTTCGAAGTTCAAACCTCATCTGGTGCCCCCTCTTCCTCTTCCCCTTATCTTGTAACATTCCTCTTTCCAAAATAAGCATTCCGGTGGCTCTCTGCCTATCATATATGCATTCCTCTCCCATGGACCCCACTTTTCCCTAACTGCCTATCCTGTCTCTAAAATTCCCTTCAGTTTCCTTTGCCCTAGGAGATGTATCAGTAAACATATTGCTATGAGGGATGTCTGAGATTTTGGTGTTTATGATTTCTTCTAGGGTTTTTATGGTTTCATGTCTTACATTTAAGTCTTTTATCCATTTTGAGTTTATTCTTGCTTATGGTGTAAATTGGTGGTCTGCTTTCATTTTTTTGCATGACCTGTCCAATTTTCCCAACACCATTTATTCAAGAGTCTGTCTTGACTCCACTGTATGCTCTTGCTTCCTTTGTCAAATATTATTAAAAAAGATTAAAAAACAGACAACAAAATGGAAAAATATCCCATCTAATAAAGGGTTAATATCTCTGAAATCAAGGCAATTTCTGATTGACTGGTTTAAGATTCCATTTCTGGGAGACAAAACTAAATTAAGCTTCAGTTTGGTGGCATTGGGCCTTAGCATTAATGACTTCATTTGGAGCCTGTTGTCCTGTGTTTGTTTTTTTGTTTTTTTTCTTAACAGTATGTGTTTATGTTTATAGTAATAGTTGAATTTCTATTTCAAGAAATATAAATATATTTGAAGTAATGTATTTTTAATCAATTTCTTTCACAATATATTTATATCTTTCTTCAAAAATGATTTATAACTACTTACAATGAATGATACATAAAATGTGATCAGGTAGAATATATTAGATCTGAGGTAAAAGAAGAGAGAATAACAAGGATGAGACTCAAAGCAGGTGTATGTATTAAAATATATGTGCTTCTATGCTGGCCTTTGTCATATCTACTCCACTTGAAATGAATTAGAAAAATATTTGCAGTGGGCTTAAGTTCTCCCCAATATATATTATTGTGTCTACTCTAGCACACAGATGAACATAGAGTAAAATCCAAAAATTCTGTTTTATGTAGGGCAACAATTGATTTAACTTGAAAATAATTTAAAGCAATTATAACCAGATGCTTGCTTCAGATAAACAACCACAAAAACACAACTTAAAAAACAAACAAACAAACACCTCCTTTTAGCACCCATAAAATACCTGACTTTTGGGAAAGCTTACTTCCTTATACATCTTCTAACAAACTCCTATTTGTTTGATGTTCATCAAGATAACTGACTGAGACAACATGTATTGGCTTGTTTATAAACTAGTTAGAAGTTCTGGGATATCTTCCAAAATAACTATTTTCACATATAAAAGTTGTTCTGTAACTCTCTTTTTCTGGAGATAATGAGTTGCCAGAGCCTGCTGTTGCTCAGGCTGCTCACAATTTGAGATAATAATAAATCCACATCATTAGTTTATAAAACAATGTTTATCTTTCTGTTCTCTATGGGAATTGTGTAACCAGACAAACAATGGGTCCGTGTTGCCTGTCACTACTGAGCCAATTAAGCAGAGACAGGGTTGAATCTTTATGAGCATTTATTCCGATACTGCCAGCATTATGGGGAGAGCAGCAGGTCATCCACAAAAAATTTACTCTGCACCCCACCATAAGCTGGTGCTTATATTGGTAGAAGTACAAAGGATTATATGGGGAAATAGCCAAAGGGTATGCCAAATGGGCAGTTAAGGGAAGTAGGATGGAGATTTGCAAAGGCCTGTAGGTATGCGAAAGGGCTGAGGATCTTAAAGGGCTTAGTGATATGCAAGGGCTGGAGGTCTTTAAAGGGCTGGCGATTCTGGTTTCTGCAGCAAAGTTGGTAATCTTTCCATGATAATAGGCAGCTCCAAATGGGGAGGATGGACTGCATTTCCAGGTGAGCTCCAAGGTCCTGAGTGTAGCCATCAGCCAGGCTAGAACATGCCTTCTTTAATCAGATCAAAACAAGCATAGTTAACAGAGCATGATTAATATTTCTTAAAATTCTAGCTGGTTTCCAACATTCTATTTTTCTGTTCTCTATGGGAATGGGACTGTGTCCAATTCATCTGCAAGTGGCATCTGATAATTGTGAATCAAGTTATGCTGGAAGTGATACCTTTGCTTTACACTTGTGGAAAATTTTAGTTCTTCTATTAGAAGTCCAGTTTTGATAAATTTAAGGATTGTTCTAGGCTGCTGTTCTAATGGAAGAATAGTTTGAATTCATTTTATTGTTATATGATTTTAAGAAAAAAAAATAGTATGTTTAATCAGCTGTCAATTATGGGGCCAGCCCCATGTTAACATTCATAAACCATAAGACTCTTCAAAATTCCCATATATCTAGATTGATCCTACATTTCCCTTTTACACCAAGTCAAGAAGCTTAGTGTTAAGTCTCCCCCCCCCTCTTTTATTCACTCATTCCTTTTCCTGCCCCCCTCACACACAATTGTCATTCTAACTAGAACTTTACTTTTTCTCCAGGCTATGCCATGTAATAACAAAAGCTCCAGCTAATCCACTTAACCTTTCCTTAGCTGAAAATACCTCATAGTGTTGTGATTAAATGAGTTAACTGCATAAATACATATACTAGAGAGAAAGAAAAATTCTTTTTTTTCTTCTACCCTCCTAGGATCTCTGGCTGGGGCCTTGGACTTGATGGAAGAAGGGCACATAGTAGGAATAGGACCACAGTTGTTTATGATTCTTCCCCTTATTAACTATGGACAAGGGGTCTTCTTAGAGACAATGGGAAACTGGAGGATGTATTGCAAGGAGAAAAACAGGGCTGTAAAAAAAAATAAAAAAGATAAGAGATGCCTCAGAGCCCAGATGTCCATTACTCAGAAAAGAAAATATATTTTGAGAATGGACAAAAGACAGGACATGCTTTGATTTGCTTGCTGTGCCTGGACCCTAATCCCCTCTGGGAGTTTGTCTCAGTAATGTTGACCATTCTCCAGTCCCAAGAATGTGCTGAGCTGGGTTTTAATGTCATAGAAAATTAACTACTTTGTTATTGGATTTCAAGATCCTAGAAGGAGACACATGGGCCATGGACCCAGCAGCCCTTATCCTGCCTCTCTTCCTCCTTGCATGAGCCTTTCTTCCTTATCCATATGTAACCAGCTGACTAGTAGGGGAGGTTAGAGAAGAATTTTCAAGATGACCTGTTGCTCTTTCTCATACTGTCCATATTATTGGAATGAATGCTCATAAAGCAGTGGTTCTCAACCTGTGGGTTGCGACCCCTTTCGGGACCGAATAATCCTTTCACAGGAGTCGCCTAAATACATCCTGCATATCAGATATTTACATTACGATTTATAACAATAGCAAAATTACAGTTATGAAGAAGCAACGAAAATAATTTTATGGTTGAGGGTCACCACAACATGAGGAACTGTATTAAAGGGTCGTGGCATTTAGGAGGGTTGAGAACCACTGCTCATAAAGGATTCAACCCTTCCTCTGCTTAATTGGGTCAAGTAATGACAGGCAGCCTGGAACCATTGGTTGTCAAGTTACATATTAATTGCTATTTAATGTCTCTTGGTTGCTTAGTTTAATTTGTTTAATTGCAGGATCCAATTTGCTAAAATTTTATTGAGGATTTCAGCATCTATGTTCATATTGGCCTATAATTCTCTTTCTTTGTAGTGTCTTTATCTGGTTTGGGGGTTTGGGTAATACTGGCCTTACTGAAGGAGTTTGGAAGTGTTCCTTCCACTCGAACTTTTTGGAATAGTTTGAGGAGGATAAAAGATAGTTTTTATTTTAATGTTTGGTAAAACTCCCCTGTGAATTCATCCAGACCAAGACTTTTGTTTGCTGGTTTTTAAAAATTATTGCTTCGATTTTATCAGTAGTTATCAGCCTATTCAGGTTTTCTGATTCTTCCTGATTGAGTTTTGGAAGATTGTATATTTCTAGGAAATATCCAATTTTGTCAATATTGTCCAGTTGTTCATAGTATTTTTTTTATGATACTATGTATTTCTGTAGAGTCAAGCATACAATGGAGTCAAGGCAGTCTTTTCAATAAATGGTGTTAGGAAATTGGACATATACATGCAAGAAAATGAAAATAGACCACCAACTTACACCATACACAAGAATAAACTCAAAATGGATGAAAGACTAAAATGTAAGATGTGAAACCATACAAATCTTAGAGTAAACCATGATAGGAAAATTCTCAGACATCTCTCATAACAATATATTTACTGATACATCTGCTAGGACAATGGAAACTAAGGAAAAAAAATAAACAAATGGGACTACATTTACATGAAAAGCTTCTATACAGCAAGAGAATCCATCAACAAAATAACAAGAGAGCCCACTGTATGTGAGAACATATTTGCCAATGACATATCCACTAAGGGGTTAATCTGCAACACTTATAGAGAACTCATACAACTGCACAAAAGGAAGATAAACAATCCAATTAAAAAATGGTTAAAGGACCTAAATAGACATTTCTCCAAAGTGAACATACAAGAGACCAAAAGGCATATGAAAAAATTCTCAAAGGCACTAATGATCTGAGAGATGCAAATCAAAACAACATTGAGATACCACCTCACACCTGTCAGAATGACTGTCATCAACAAATCAACAAATAACAAATGTTGGCAAGGATGTGGAGAAAAGGGAACCCTAGTACACTACTGGTGGGAATGCAGACTTAGAAGCACATGAGTCTCAATCAAGATGAACCCAAAAAGACCAACACCAAGATACGTCATAATTAAATTGGCAAACGTAAAAAACAAAGAGTTTTAAAGGCTGCAGGAGAGAGACAGAGAGTTACCAATAAGGGTTCTTCCATTAGACTATCAATTGATTTCTCAACAGAAACACATCAGGCTAAAAGGGAATGGAATAAAAATACACAAAGTGACAAAAAGCAAGGGACTGAATCCAAGAATATCCTATCCAACAATGCCGAAATTCAAAATTGGAGGTGAAATCAGGAGCTCAGCAGACAAAAAGCAATAAAGGAGTTTATTACCACCAAACCAGCAATGCAAGAAATGCTAAAGGGACTATTGTAAAAAGAAGTAGAAAGTGAAGAAGGAACACAGGCATAAAGAATAAAAATGGGGGCCGGCGGGGCACCCCTTCCGCCGTGTGGCTGCAGACCACGGGCCCCAGCGTCAAGAGAGTCTGTTGCTGTCGATGACTTGAAGCCCTAAGGAAGAAAAGTTTGAGCTGTCATGATGAGGTGTTGCCACATCTGCAAACTTCCTGGCAGAGTGCTGGGCACCCGAGTGCTCCGTCTCTCTCTGGTGGCCGTCCTCCTGCAGCTCCTGGTGGCTGGGGCCCTAACCACTCTCCTTCCCAACAACAAAGATGACAAGATGCTCTCGTGGTGGAGGGAGGTGAAGTCTCAGGGCCAGTCTGCCCCGGCTTCCTTTACTCTCATCATGCAGACGTATAACATGTCGGATCTGCTGCTGCGTCTGCTCAATCACTACCAGGCGGTGCCGCAGCTGCACAAAGCCATCGTTGTGTGGAACAATGTTGGGGAGAAGCCCCCGGAGGACTTATGGAACTCTCTGGGGCCGCACCCCGTGCCCATCATCTTCAAACCCCAGACCACCAACAGGATGAGAAATCGGCTCCAGGCCTTCCCTGAACTGGAGACCCAAGCGGTGTTAATGGTCGATGACGACATGCTAATTAGCGCCCAAGACCTTGCGTTTGCTTTCTCCGTTTGGCAGCAATTTCCTAACCAAATTGTAGGATTTGTCCCCAGGAAGCACGTTTCCACTGCGTCAGGGTCTATAGCTACGGAGGCTTTGAGCTGCAGACTCCAGGCGTAGGGGACGGTGACCAGTACTCCATGGTGCTCATTGGGGCCTCCTTCTTCGGCAGCAAGTGCCTCGAGCTCTTCCAGAGGCAGCCCGCAGCCATCCACGCCCTGGTCGATGACACGCAAAACTGTGACGACATCGCCATGAACTTCCTCATTGCCAAGCACACCGGGAAGACCTCGGGGGTGTTTGTAAAACCTGTAAACATGGGCAACTTGGAAAAAGAAAGCAGCGGGGGCCATTCGGGGATGTGGCACCGAGCGGAGCACTTCCTGCAGAGATCTTACTGCGTCAACAAGCTCGTTAGCGTCTACCGCGGCATGCCCCTCAAGTACTCCAACCTCATGAGCGCCCAGTTTGGCTTTCCCTATGCCAACCACAAAAGTAAGCTGTGAACGCCAAGCAGAGGAAACCTCACACGGCTTAGTAGTTGAGTAGCTTCTCCACACTGTGGTTGGTTGCTTGTTTGTTTTTAAGCAACATTGTGAACTTTTATCCACCCTGGAAGTCTATACAAAGGGAAAAATTGCAGCACTTCTTGGGTGTAAAAGCCACATGAACTTCAAAACTTAAGAGCCAGGGAGGTCTTCCTGTGAGGAGTGTTCGCGCATGGACGTAACTCCCAAGGCAGTGACTTGGCCGTTTGCATTCTGAAATGGCCCTACAGTTTCTTCGACGCCTGGCATTTGCTGTAAGGACCCATCGTTAGCTGTTTCCAGGACCAGAAGCGCTTCAGCTTTTTCATTAAAGGGCAGTCGCTTGCATTCGAAGCCCGAGGTGCTTCTCAGCAAAGCCCGTGGTGCTGGGAAAAGGCAGGAGGAGAGAGAGGTCTCACGCGTATCACACAGTGGGACTTTCCTGACTCGGTGTTCCAGCGTCCCTTGGTCCCCCAGCTAGCCTTCCCAGGGCTGACTCAGGCTGACGCGGCTTTGGGGAACCCATCGTGCTTTTCTTTCTGTCCATAAGTCTGCAGGACTCTGAGGCTTCATGTAATGGCCGAAGGACGTCTCTGTTCTGCTTGACCTCCATGAACGTTTCCTGCACGGATCACGGGAAAGTGCGGCTGCTGTTTTCATAAGCAGCTAACATGCAGCGAGGAATCAGTGTTTTACCAGGTTCGGGTAGTGTATTTTTGTCACTGAGCCTGACCTTGAGATGGTACATAGTTTTTTATATTTTATAAAATACTGCTTCGGAAAGCATGTTGAGTAGGCACAGGCAGAAGTTAAAACTCTAATGTCAAAAGGTCTTTACTGTTGGGGCATAGGTTATCACATGGATGCTAGAGTCGTGTGTGTTATACACAGTCTCTTGCATTCAGAACTTTTTTTCCTCTGCCAAAAAAAAAAAAAGATCTAAGGCACTATTCATCATGCAATTTTGATTACATAGATTACAGGCGAAAATAAGGCGTCTTTCTCATGGTGGAGGAATTCTGTGGGGAGTCTGCGCAGGTGAGGCTACATTGCCCACTCTGCTGTACGAACTAGTATGTGTTCCATGGTGTCTGCTCCTTGCTCACCACTGGCAGCAAGGAGCACTTAGGTAGGCCTCTGTCTTCCCCCGCTTCCTCCTCCCCATCTCCCTCCCCCTCCCATAATGCCATTTGTCCCCACAATTGCAAAGCTGTGAAAAAATTATAATAATCCTCATGTGTGTTCCAACAATGAGGTCTTTGTGTCGTTAGTCCAGTATGTGTTGCTCCTTTTGCCTTGGCATGTGTGTGTGTGTGAACGCAGTCGGATGGAGCCAGTAGAAAGCAGAAACTCGCTGAGAATGTAATGTTAGTTATCTGCTGTGTCCTCTTGGGATTGCACTGTCACATAAATAAAATGAGCTTCTACCAAAAAAAAAAAAAAAAAAAAAAAAAAAAAAAAAAAAAAAAAAAAAAAAAAAAAAAAAAAAAAAAAAAAAAAAAAAAAAAAAAGAATAAATATGGCAACAAACAAGTACCTATCAATAATAGGTACTTCAAATATTAATGGATTAAATGCTCTAATCAAAAGACATAGGGTAGTTGAATGAATAAGAAAACATGACCCATATATATATTGTCTAGAAGAGACCCACCTCAGAACAAAGGACTCATACAGAATGAAAGTGAAAGGATGGAAAACATTTTTTCAGGCAAATAGAAATTAAATAAAAAGCTGGGGTAGCAGTACTTATAAATGACAAAATAGACCTCAAAATGAAGGTCATAATAAAAGATAAAGAAGGCCACTTCATAATACAAAAGGGATCAATACAACAAAGAGACTATAACTCTGGCAAACATATATGCACTCAATATAGGAGCATCTAAGTATATAAAAAAATTTATGGAACTAGAAAAGAGTCTGAGACTCGGAGAAGCGGCGGAAGCAAAGTACAAAGACAAAGGTACGGAGGCGCGCGCACAGGGCTCGGGGAAGGAGCTGGCGCCAGAGGACGTGGTTCTTTTCCAAAACGGAGAGAGCCACAAGTTCCCAGCGGCTCTGAACTCCAGTTCCAGGCGAGTTTCTGAGGATCCAGACACCCAGAGAAGGGGGACTGACTGGCACCGGGAGGAAATCCAAAGCGGGTTTCTCTAGCGTTGCTTGCAACAAATACCGTGGGACACAGAGACCTGGTGTCTCTCAGCGCAGGGCTGAGAAGCGCCATAGCTATTTGCTCCACCCTGCCCTGCAAGCTCCCCGAGGCCCCGCCCCTCCCAAGCTGCGCGCGTGGTTCGGGTGAAAGGGTGGCAGCGGCGATCCGGTCCGCGGCTTAGAAGATTATAAACTCCCCGGATGCACTGAATGCAACGCGGGCTGTAGGGCAACGGGGCGGCGGAAGACCAGTGGCGCTCTAGCACTGCTATTCGTGCTGATCACTGACCTGGAGAATCGGGGACTGAGAATCGTGCGCAGATCCCAGGGCTTGGAGACGCCAAACGCAGTAGAAACGCCATTGTGAACTGCTCCACCCCCGGTGACTCTGAGACCCTGCCCCACCTCACCTACAACCCCGCCCACCCCACCTACAACCCCGCCTGCCTGCCTGCAACATTACCTAAGGGTCTGCAGCTGAGACAGAACTCCAATAGATCCAAACTCCAAACAACAAGGAGAAAGGCCTGCAGGTCATTTCCCCCCAGTGATACCTCCCAGTGATAACTACAATAAGGCTGTGCACCTAGATTTCAAAGGCGTACAACAAGGGTGTCCACCCCAGGTGATTGGGGAGGCTGAATCACTGGGCCCTATATAGGACACCTAGCACAGAAAGCCAAAATGCAGAGACTAGGAAACAGGTCACAAAAGACAGAAATGGAGGAATGCAAATGACTGGATATAGAGTTCAAAACCACAGTTATCAGGTTTTTCAAGAAATTTCTAGAGACTGCTGATAAATTTAGTGAGAACCTCGAGCATATGAAAAAGAACCAGCTAGAAATCAAGCATACACTGACTGAAATAAAGAACAATATACAATGATCCAACAGCAGACGAGAGGATCGCAAGAAGCAAGTCAAGGATGTGAAATATGAAGAAGCAAAACAAACCCAGCCAAAAAAGCCGAAACAAAAAAACAAACAAACAAACGAAAAATCAAAAAGTATGCAGATAGTGTAAGGAGTCTCTGAGACAACTTCAAGCGTACCAACATCAGAATTATAGGGGTACCAGAAGAAGAGAAAGAGCAAGATATTGAAAACCTATTTGAAGAAATAATGACAGAAAACTTCCCCCACCTGGTGAAAGAAATGGACTTCCAAGTCCAGGAAGCACAGAGAACTCCAAACAAAAGGAACCGAAGAAGGACCACACCAAGACACATCATTATTAAAATTCCAAGAGCAAAAGACAAGGAGAGAATCTTAA